>JAANDH010001168.1:0-83266 GCA_011799765.1 Nymphaea thermarum
GCGATGAAGAACTAGAGGATGTTGGCCCTCTCCCTTGATTCACAATAAATGCCCTCCCTCTTTGGCAATGGCAAAATGAAGGGAGGAGTGTAGGCTGCAACACACCACACCAAGGAGGGAATGCGTAGAGAGAAGGAGGCAAGGCTCCGTCTAGGGTAGAGTGAAAAAAAGGGGAGCAAGGACGGCAGAGAGAGAGAGGTGTCTAGGGCAGCGTGAGAGACCAAGGACGACAGGAGAGAGAGAGGGGAAAAAAGAGAGTGCGAGTGAGGATGAGGGAGAAGAGAGAAAAGGGAGTTTATGGTGGAGAGCAAAAAAGAAAACCTTTTCTTCTCACACTTCTCAACTTTTTTCAACTTACACGAAAATGGAAAGCAATATTTAAAGAAGAAAAAAAACTGAAAAACTTGATGCTTAAGTTTAGCGCTTCGGGAATCATGCTCTCTCACGATCTCCTCCACCTAGCGTTTTTTCCTTCACTTCTTTTCTAACTCCCCACCATTTGGAAACTCCCTCAAGTCTCGCATCTTCCTCCACTACTTGGGAACCGCACACACGACTTGGAAACTGCTCCCTCAAGTCTCGCAACTTCCCCACGAGCTTCCCACGAGCTCCTCCACTTCAGGAGTTAGAGCAACATTCTCCCCCCTAATCCTGATGTGGCCCGAGATCTCGAACACCCAACAAGTGTCGCATTATTGCCAACTTTGCCGCTGGCAATGCCTTAGTCATAATATCCGCTCGTTGTTCATCTGTGCGTACAAAATCCACAATAATATGTCCTCTTTCGACACATTCTCGTATGAAATTAAACTGTGACCTTGGTTCCATAGGGATTTTAGTAGGATTGCAATCAAACATGCCAAATTGAATTAGTACCTTTTTGGCATAGGCTGCTTGTTTGATCCAGATACCGTCTTCACCTTGTGCCACCTCAATCCCAAGGTAATAAGTGAGCAGGCCGAGGTCGCTCATCTCGAACTCAGCCATCATCTGCTGCTTGAATACTGCGATTTCCTCTGAATCCTCCCCTGTTACAATTAGATCATCAACATAAACTCCGATGATGATGCCGNTTCAACTGTGACCTTGGTTCCATAGGGATTTTAGTAGGATTGCAATCAAACATGCCAAATTGAATTAGTACCTTTTTGGCATAGGCTGCTTGTTTGATCCAGATACCGTCTTCACCTTGTGCCACCTCAATCCCAAGGTAATAAGTGAGCAGGCCGAGGTCGCTCATCTCGAACTCAGCCATCATCTGCTGCTTGAATAGTGCGATTTCCTCTGAATCCTCCCATGTTACAATTAGATCATCAACATAAACTCCGATGATGATGCCGACACCATCTTTTCCCCTCGTATACATGGCTTGTTCCAATGCGCACTTTGAGAACCCAAGGTGCTTCAGGCTTCGATCCAGCCGTGTGTTCCAAGCACCAGGTGCTTGTCGGAGACCATACAATGCTTTGCTTAGTTTTAGCACCATATGCTCCTTGTTCTTCACTATGAAGCCCTCTGGTTGGGCTACATAGACCTCCTCCTCAAGTTCGCCATTGAGGAATGCTGATTTGACGTTGACATGATGGACTTGCCACCCACGGCTGGCTGCGACGGCAAGGATGACTCGTACGGTGTCGAGCCTGGCGACTGGCGCAAACACCTCCTCAAAGTCAATCCCTTGCCGCTGGACATAGCCCTTCGCTACTAATCTAGCCTTGTGCTTGATCACCTCTCCGTCTGCGTTTTTCTTCAATTTGAACACCCATTTTAGTCCGATTGCTTTGGTTCCGACTCGTAGGGTTGTCAACGTCCAAGTCGAGTTTTTTTCAATGGACTCAATCTCTTTGGCCATCACTTCCAACCATGCTGGTTGGCCGATTGCCTCTTGGTAGCATGACGGCTCCTCTATTGCCGCGAGCATGGCCTCTTCTTCGACATCTTCACCATCAAGCTCGACACGCTGAGCGTCTCGCATGATGTCATCGATATGTTTATATCGAACGGGTCCATCATTGTTGTCCTCCATCTCTGAAGCCGCAACAGTTTCCAATCTCCGAGCCGGCGTTGCTTCGCCATCCATCGGTGTCAATGAAGGAGCTGATTCACCTAGCTTCATGGACACCACCCTTCCTGCTTGTCTGCCTGTAACTGAGTTGTCCACTGCTGACTCAGTATTAGACTCCTCCTCAACAGTGAAATTTGACGATTCACTGCCTCCTGTATCCATGTTCCAATTCCACTTTAATTTTTCTTCAAATCTAACATCACGACTTACATGGATTCTCCTGCATCGTGGATCGAATAGTCGGTGTGCCTTGCAGCCATCATCGACGCCGAGATACACCATTGGTTGGCTGCGATCATCAAGCTTCTTGAGGTGTGGTGTTGTCACCAGGGCATGCGCCGTGCAACCGAACAATCGAAGATGTGCAAGATCTGACTTCCTACCACTCCAAGCTTCATACGGTGTGCGCTCGCCCATGGCCTTCGTAGGCAAGCGGTTCAGTAGGTAGACTGCATGTCGTACCGCCTCCCCCCAAAATGTTCCCAGCATGCTCATGCTCTTGAGGAGAGATCTTGCCATCGCCATCACCGTCCTGTTCCTCCTCTCCGCCACACCGTTTTGCTGTGGTGAGTATGGCGCAGTGAGGTGTCGCACAATACCCGCTTGTTCACGAAAAAAGGCTGTCATCTCAAACAATGAAGCATGTGAAAGGTTCGTACTTTTTTCTTTGTAATTTTTTTCTATGAAATCTATTCTTAAAAAAAAAGTTTTTTTTAAAGAGAGAGCACCTGTAGATCCGGCCCTATAACACTTAAAAAAAAATCATTATTAATAATATATATATTATTATTAAAAATATTCTTTTATATTCAAATAATTATTTTATTTTAAAAAAAATATTTTTATTATAACCAGCTGGACCCAGGTCTGAATTTCGAGTATCTGGCCCAGGCCCATGCCTGACTTTCGAACATCATGCCTAAGGCTGGGCACCGGGCCGGGTCGCCGCCGGGTACCCGGTACCCGGCCCGCCACGGGCCCGGGCCTTGGAAAAAGCTTGTTGGGCCGGGCCGGGCCCGTGCCCGACCAAGGAAAAATTGTTAACGGGCCGGGCCCGGGCCTGGTATGCGGGCCCGGGTCAGCCCGTTAAGCCCGTTAAAAATTAAAATATAATATTTTTTAATTTTAATATCATATATTTATTACTAATAAATACTATTTTATATTTAAAAATTTATTTTATAAATTTAAAATAATATTATTTTATTATACCGGGCCGGGCCCGGACTCGGGTTTCATATATCCCGGCCCGGCCCGTTAAATATTCGGGCCGGGCCCGGGCCCGACCCAATGGCCCGTCGGGCCGTTCCGGCCCAAACTTTATCGGGCCGGGCCGGCCCGGCCCGGCCCGATGCCCAGCCTTAATCATGCCGGCCCAGTGCCCACCCTTAGAGGCAAGTATAGGCATATTGGGGGCAATTTCCCACACAGGCCTTCAAAAGGCAATTATTTTTATATTGACAGTTTATGACAATTTTTCTCATTTATATACTAGGAGGGGCGGAGGGAGGAGGTGGACTACCTAGGCCACGGCCCCACACCAACTATTTGAAAAAAAAATACATTGAAAAATTAAAAAATTTTAATTGTGCAATGTATTTTTTATATTCGAGTTCAGTTTGGCCCTACCTGGATTCGAGGTTGAACTGTTTGGCCCGCCCATGAAAAAAATCTTGTCTCTGCCCCTATATACTGGTGCCCCTTAACGCTTCTGCTGTCTGCGCACGTGTTGCCTTAAACCCCAAGTTAACCACAAATCCACGATTAACCCGAACAATGAGAAGGAAGATGAGCTCACCTTTTATATTGACTTGGGGTGGCTTAGGGTATCACGTGTGCAGGTAGCATAACTGTTAAGGGGCATCAGTATTTAAATGAGAAAAACTGTCAATATAAAAATAATTGTGTAGGTCTTTGTGGGCAATTGCCCCCAGCATGCCTACACTTGCCTTTAAGGGTTGGCATCGGGCCAGCCCGGCCCGATGTTCGAAAGTCAGGCTTGGTCCTGATACTGGAAACCCTGGCTCAGATCTGGTTTGGTTATAATAAAAAATATTTTTTTAAATAAAACATATTTTTTATAATAAAATTTATATTATTAATAATAAAAAAAATTTAAGAGTTATGGAGCCAGACCGACGGTGCTCTCTCTCTCTCTTTCAAAAACAAAAAATTTAAGAATAGCTTTCATAGAAAAAAATTACAGTGAAAAAAGTACCAACCTTTCATATGCTTTCATTGTTTGAGATGACAAACCTCTTTTCATCGACAGGAGCTCTCTCTCTCTTTCTAAGAATCTCCTATGTCACATGAAAAGGGAGTTTTTTTGGGTTCTCCAAATTCATACCTAAGTTATTGTCTACCGATGAATTAACCTCTGTTTGCCTTATTAGGATTAACAAATCCTTTCTGACATTACTGCTATGCGGCTTAATTATCTTCTGCTTTTCTTCTCTTTTCAAGGGTGTGACCGTCACAGATGAAAAATAATGGCGGTTTGAAAAGGATAAAGGCAGGATGAATGTGTCAGCAGTCCATATTTTGTGTTGTTTCTTATGGAAAATCGGAACTAACATTACCTAATTTTTTTTACCTAAACATATATTAGTCAACTTTTGTATTAAACTAAAAGCGCCAAAGCTCTAATTTTTTTTTTTTTAATGATCAGGAAAAAACCAAAAGAAGAGATGTAATCATCTGTCAAATCATATCTTAAAATGCTTAGTCCTCTTGAACTAAAGCATTTGGAGCAAGAAAAAAAGGAGACAACGACCACCATCAGGCTACGAGTCCACCTCTCGCCTAAGTGCTCCAATTATTGAAGTTCGATCAGTGGTGTTATCTGATCTAAAAGTTGTTGAACTTCAATCAGTGGTCTTATATGATCCGAAAATTGTTGAACTTCGATCAGTGGTCTTATCTGATATGAAAATTGTTAAACTTCGATCAGTGATCTTATACAACTAATTCATTCACATCTTGCGCATTTCAGATTCTCGGGCGATAGAACAAGAGCTCAACTAGTTCATTCATCGTCATCCCTCAAATATATAGTTATTTTTCTTCTAATTAATGTTTTGTCGACCCTTTTATCCTATACAACTAGAATTTAATATAGGTTTATTTATTTTTTGCTTGTTATCTTATTAAATAATTAAAAAAGTAAATTATATTTGTGGGTAAACCAAATGGAAAGCCATCAACAATATTTACAACGTTGATTTTGAAATTTGACTCCAAGAGAAGGGTATGGTACATGATGCATTGGCAAATGGTAGATCATCACTACCAGTTGTGTCAAACTTCTTGTTAGACTCTGAATTCGACTGGGAGAATGTGGAATTCTTCGTAAAATGGAAAGGCCAGCTCTACAAGTATTATCAGCGGCAATCACTTTCTGAACTTCAGAATGTATGCGAGCTCTTTTATACCTTTCCCGAAGTACTTATAATAAATGCGATGCAAGGCCTGTCTTGCTGTATAGTTCTTAGATAGCAATTCAGCTTGCCTTGTTTGATTTTTGTGCAGCTTAGTGGCTTCAAGAAGGTCTTAAACTATATGAAGAGAATGAAAGAGGAAAGAAACTTTAAGAAGGCATTGTCACATGAAATAATCGAAGTAGACACGGACATACGATGGATGTTTCTGTGCCATGAAATACTCTTTTGAAAGCTATACATGATTATAAAAAGAAATCAAACAGTAAATGGTCAAGAAGTAGAACACAAGCTAAAGACATGTCTCATCAACATTCACTCAAGCAGCCACTATGACCTAATTTTCCTTGCTCAAGTATGAGGACTGCTGCAGAGACACATCTGTTTGTTGGCTATATTTGAGAACAAAACAATCAGTCTTATAGCTTGAGTATTGAGGATGGTAACTATATATGCGTAGATTTTTTGCGCAAAGCCATGATATAAAAATCTTTTTTTGTAATTACAAGATGTAGGAGAAGATTATCTTTGTAACTGGATCCCTCAATCATTACCATTATCATTTACAAATTTTCAATTTATGATAACAACTATGATTTTGGGACTTTTAGCTTAAGAGTTATCTGCAGTCGCTTCTAAAATTCATTGCTTCTGGAATTTCAAGCAACTGTCAGAAAAAAAAAAGATCAATCATGAAATCAAAATTATCATTATATGGATTATATGCATGGGGGATATGTTTTGAACTTATTGTCTCACAATTCACCGGTAACTTCCCCTACTCCTAATCAGCACATCGAACCAATTTTTTTTCTCATCCAATCAATATATCGAACTCTGTTTTAGATTGTAGTTTAACAATTGGGTACTTCGAAGACTCTGAGAGAAAGGGATAAAATAAAACCTACCAAGATTTTTTTATATGCAGACATAGTCAATTTCTGGATTTTGGCATTCTGGGCTGCGTCAAATTCGACAAAAGCCCAATTTTTCATTAATTTAAATTATCCAATTTTGTATTAAATTTTGGAACCATTAACAATGGCAACTAAATCAATGGGTGGATATATATATATATATATATATATACATATATTTGATATTTTTTTGTGAGGAAGCAGCCTAACTGTTGGCAGCCATGTTCCTTCACGTTAACGAGTTGACGATGGGGGAGGGACTTGGGAGGGAAGGAAGTCCCCCATAAAGGCTTATAATAATACTATAATCTAAATATTTTTTGAATAATTTTCCAATGAAAACCAGAAATACACTTGATATTTTGCACCGACTGCTTTTTTATGATGAACTTTTACTTCTATGTATAATGTTGCATGAAATGTTATTTTCATGCTACCGAGCTTGCTGACAGTGTTCTCAAGGCAAGTATATGGTAGATGATGAAAGCATTTCTTTCACATGTTTTTTCTTATATGACAATTCAAATTTTTAGCAGATCCTGATTTGCAGCTAAAAACTTGACACTTTTTTATAGCCGTTTGGACCTGAATCCGGGATGAGGATCCCGGAAACAGCATCCCACCTGAGTGTTGGGGTTTTCAAGCATTAAAAGGGGTACTCGGTACTCTACCCAGTGCAAGCCCAGGTCTGGGGCTACAAAACCCAATTTGGGCTCTGACCTGGGCTCGATGGGCTGGCCCCGATCGGCCTGACAAGGCCCGATCCAGCCCGATAACACTTAAAAACATTATTATTATTATTATTATATATTTTCTTATTAAAAATATATTTTATATTAAATTTATATTTTATATTAAAATTATATTTTATATTAAAAATCTTATTTTATATTTAAAAATAAATTTTTATTATAATCGGACCAAGCCGGACCCGGGCCAGGGTTTCAGGTATCGGGGCCTGGGCCTGAGCCCTACTTTCATACATCCGCCCAGGCTGGCTCGATACCTCATATCGGTCTCACACACCCTCAGTTTCCACATTCTGCTAGTATGTGAGTGATTGTATACGTACTTAGCGTGGCTAATGGAGCTAATGGAATTATATATATATATATATATATATATATAGAGAGAGAGAGAGAGAGAGAGAGAGAGAGAGAGAGAGAGAGAAAGAGAGATTACTTCTCAGTCTGCTAATGAGTGAGAATGCATGCATTCTTTTAAATCTATTGGAGTTGTACATGTTGGTAGACAGGTGAATATGCTAAAAATATGATTATGCTAAAAATATGATTTATAAGTCTCGCCTTCTAATTATAATAATGTTCATTTATCACCTTTTAGGATGAGTGCAAGGATTAGCTAGCTTACTGCCCAAAAAAGAGAGGGAGTACCTTTTTCCTCTTTTTGTCAAGGAATTAAAATGCTTCAGTTCAAGAGGACTAAGCATTTTAAGATATGATTTGACAGATGATTACGTCTCCTCTCTTTTGGTTTTTTCCTGATCATTAGAAAAAAAAGTAGAGCTTTGGAGCTTTTAGTTTAATACAAAAGTTGACTAATATATGTTCATGTTAAAAAATTAGGTAATGTTAGTTCCATTTCCCATAAGAAACAGCACAAAATATGGACTGCTGACCTATGTCACCAAGATGCGGGGTGAGGGTGCTGGTGCGGGTGCTGGCACGACAAATTTCAAAAAATTTAGGTGCGGCGGTGCGGGGAGAATATTTATTAATTATTATTAATAATAATTTATTGTAATAATGATATGTATATAATATATATGACAAAAAAAAGAAAAGCACCTCCAAGGAATCCACAATGAATATTTTCTCATAATAGCTAACAGTTCTTGCTCATCTAAGGCGATCTTGCTTTGTGTAAATAAAAGGTCCTGCTTTCCTTTATTAACAATTTTCAGTATAATTGAGTATTAGTTTATGAACCACTCTATGTAAGACACAAAGACTGCCGGTGCATGGAGTTTATATAAGTTTACAAAGTAAAGGCTGATCAAAATGGCACTAAGCAACACTTCGATTGTAAAATCAAGAAACAGTAAATTGTTTTATTAGATAATAATCCGCCGTGCTTAATAATCTCTGACATCCAAACCTCAAACCTTGGAAACAGGTTTTCAGGGGATTCACCTAAATTTCTGAAGGCTACCGTAACAATTAGCCCCAAATCTCTCATGATCTCAGATGAATTCCGAGTTTCCAATCAAGATTTCAGATCATTAGAGCAACAAAAAACTCGATTCATGATCGGAGAAACAAATAAACGAGATACATCAATCCAAGCGCAAAAGAGAAACCCTAACACTAAAGATAACTACATCCCTTCAGGTTAAGAGAACAAAATATCTGATCGTGAAACTCTGTAATACCTTGGGTACAAAAAGTGGCGGCACTTGCTCTCGCTTTCTGCAGGCAACCGAGTGGGTCAAGTTCCACGCACAAGGAAATCTTTCTGTTATGCAAGGAAAGACAATAGCTGTAACAATAAACTGAGAGAAAACAAGGGCATTGAAAGAGGGTTGAGGAAGAAGATGAAATGGGGAAAACAGTGGAGGGAGATAGACGGCTGGAAAAAACAAACTACCTGAACTAATTTGATGCAGCCGAAAGAGACGATCGCAGCCAAGTGCCAACACCGGTCGCCGGACACTCAGGGAGGAAGCTACCGCCGGTGGAAGGGATCGCAGCAGAGAGAGAGAACTAAGAAGGCTGAAGGCGTTAGCAAAGGGGAATAACGAAAAAGTTGTGCCCCTGATAGTTTTTAATTACAATTAAAAAAAAACCTTAAAAAAAAGGACAAAAATGGACAGACTCGTTTTTTACCGCACCCGACTCGGGTCAAATGCGAGTCAATAATTGACATTTTTAGTCGGGTGCGGATGCACCCGACTCACCATTGACTGTTTTGGGTGCACACCAGAGTCGCACTGCACCGGAATCCGCACCCACGTCGCGTCGACGTGGGTGCGACTTCATTTTTAACGCACCCTGGTACAATAGCTGCTGACACATTCATCCTGCCTTTACCCTTTTCAAACCGCCATTATTTTTCATCAGTGACAATGACACCCTTGAAAGCAGAAGAAAAGCATAAGACAATCAAGCCCCATAGCAGTAATGTCAGAAAGGATTTGTTAATCCTAATAAGGCAAACTGGGGTTAATTTATAGTAGACAATAACTTAGATATAAATTTGGAGAACCCAAAAAAAACTCCCAAGGAGATTCTTAAGAATAGAGAGAGAGCGTCTGTCAATGAAAAAAGTTTTGTCATCTCAAACAATGAAACCATAGAAACCATATGAAAGGTTCCTACTTTTCCACTGTAATTTTTTTTATGAAAGCTATTCTAAAAAAAATTTTTTTTTTAAGAGAGAAAGCACTTGTCTATCCGGCCCAATAACACTTAAAAAATATTTTCATTATTAATAGTATATATTTTATTATTAAAAATATATTTTATATACAAAAAATTATTTTATTAAAAAAAATTATTATAACGGGGCCTGACCTGGGTTCCGAGTGTCGGGCCGAAGCTCAAACCCGACTTTTGGACAAAGGGCCGGGTCGGGCCAGCTCGATGCCCACCCAATAAAAGCATATGAAAGGTTTGTACTTTTTTCAATGTAATTTTTTTTCTATGAAAAATATTCTTAAAAAAAATTGAAAGAGAGAGAGCATCAGTCGATCCGACCCTATAACACCTAAAAAAAATATTATTATTAATATAATTTTTTATTAAAAATATATTTTATATTCAAAAATTTATTTTATTTCATAAATATTTTTTTAATCAGGATGGATATTGATAGTATCCTATTGCTAGTGCTTCCATCTTTCCGTTTAAATAGTCCCCGCCTAAATCTCTCCTACAAATGCAATCTTCTAGTTCCCATTCCTCTCGCCGCCGTCCGGTAGAAACAGACGGGAAGATCAACGAAAGGGATCAAGAGGACGAAGCGCCTCTACAATCACGTGCTTGTTGCTTTCAGAAGAATGAGGAAGGGCTTTGAAAACAGTCCCACCAACCCTATTTTGCAAGCTCTGAAGAAGAAACTCCACAGGCATCTCGTGCTTGTTCACGAAGAAGAAACTCCATAGGCACCTACCCTGTATCAACCCACAGGACAATCACGTGCTTGTTGCTTTCAGAACAATGAGGAAGGGAGTGAAAAACAGTCCCACCTACGCTATTTGGCAAGCTGTGAAGAAGAAACTCCACAGGCACCTCCCCTGTATCAACCCATGGGACGATCTCGTGCTTGTGGCTTTCAGAAGAATGAGGAAGGGCATGAAAAACAGTCTCACCAATCCTATTTTGCAAGCCGTGAAGAAGAAACTCCTCATGCACCTCCCCTGCATACGGGACCCTACGGAGCCCATCGCCACCATCAGGCCACCAGTCCACCTCTCACCAGAGTGCTCTAATTCCCTGGATGCAGTGGCGGAGGGAGAGGAGGGCCCGCCTAGGCCGTGGCCCGCCCCAAACTAGCTAGAAAAAAAAATTTACATTAAAAAAGTAATTTTTTTTTAATTATTTTTTTACTTAGGTTCATTTTGGCCCTACCCAAATTTGAGGTTGGATTATTTGGCCCGTCCCTAAACTAAATCCTGGCTCTGCCCCTGCTTGGATGCAATCGATCTCATCAACAATGGCGAGACGGTCATAATATTGAGCAACTACCAGTCGGAGGATGACGAGAACGACAGGGAGCAGATGGATGAGAAGGCGGAGGAGTTCATTGCCAGGTCTACGAGTTGGCTGAGAGCAGGAGGACGCATGGCACTGTTGGAACACTAGGAGATCGCAAACACTGTGGATCGATCAACTGTTGCATTCTACTCTATTTTTTGTAAAGAGTCATCACCCTCTTCAATGTAATGATTAAGGGTAAGAGTAAAAAATAATAATAATAATATATATCTATAATCAGGGGTGGAGGGAGGTGGACCACCTCAGCCATGGACCCATCCAGAGTAAATGGAAAAAAAAATTATATTACAAAAATTGAAAATTTTAGTTAGATAATGTATTTTTTAGATTTGGGTTTGGTTTGACTCTACTCAAAGAAGTATGTTGGACCATTTGGCCCGTTCCTGAAAAAAACCCTCGTTCCGCTATTGTTTGTAAGAGAATTCAGTGGATTCATTTACCACCGACTATGCTGGCCTTTATGTCTTGCATATGCAAGAGTTTAGTCCGTCAGTGTGCCCAAGTATACGGACGTCGGGTACTTGAGTGATAGCTTACCTAGTGAGCTTGAAGTGATTTATTAACTTCACTTTTATAAGTTTCATCTTCACAAACAATGTAAGTACATTATTTAAGTGTACTTAGTGCATTTGCGTCATCTTCACAAACAATGTAAGTACATTATTTAAGTGTACTTAGTGCATTTGCGTCATCATTTTGTGAACTTTGTTGGTTTGGTGATTAAGCTTTTATTAAATAAGTTTTGTTAAGTTTATATTAAGAATTATTTTAGATGTTGAGACTGATGGTTTTTCTCTACATAAATCGTTCGGGTTTGGATCTAGATTAAGTTATATCTAGAGTCCACATTTTCACCGTACATTATTTGCATGTTAAAGAATACGTTAAGTTGCATGGATGTTTAGGTTATGCTTTGTATGCTAAAGATAGAGTGGAAATTTCATGCAGCCATCCGCTCCCTTCAATCAACAATGAGAATAATCCCCCTATATTTTCCAAGGCAAACAGGATTTGTAAACATAATGCAACTAAATATATGGTATTCATGTGGTCTTCTTGGGAGACGAGGAGTTGCAGAAAGAGGGATCGCAGCTTGTTGGATTTGTGTACTGGGCCTCTAGCTGGACGGATGATCAGCTTATACGAACCAGTTTCAGTGGACCCAAGTTCGTAACTTTGCCAAGGAGTAAAATAAAGAAAACAAAACTTGCATTATGTACACCTCCGATTTGTTTCTTGCTCATCGCTTTCTATCAGCATTCAAAAAGCCTCTTTTTTGTTTTTGGTTTTTTGGCAAAGCTTACCCTAGTTTGTAAGATTAGCTCTTACCCATTGTCGATCTTGCTCTAGGAAGCTGGTGTATAGTTAGTGCTTGAATAATCAGCAGAGGAGAATTGCGATACAAGTTGCGAAGCGGACAGTAAAAACAGCCTCTACCGACACTTTTATTTTGCCGGGAGATGTCATTGCCAGCTTCGATCTACTCTTTTAACGACGCCTTTAAGGGCCCGGGCAAAACCACACACGATGCATTGGCAAACCCACTAAATGTTACTTTGATATTTTTTTTTTTTTTTAGCTCCAGCACTGGACCAAAGCATCTGTCTTATTATTTGAACTTACCAATGTCCAATCCAATGTGACGTACTTATTGCTTACCACACACTTTCTAATTTCTTTTTTCATGTCCAATTTCAGCACGCTTGACACATATATTCAAAACGTGTTGGTAGGGGTGATCAACGAGTTTGAGCTCGACTCGTAGGCGAGTTCGAGCTGCATCATGTGTTTAACAGGTCGAGCTCGAGTTCACGAGTCGACTCGTTCAAGTAATTGAGTCGATTTCGATTTCATTCAACTGGAACCGTTAAAGCTCGACTCGACTCGAATGTGATTAAAATACCAGTTTTCCAAAACCGGTTCGAAAGCATCGCAACCCTAACCTTTACTCGTTTCCTTTTTGAGGTTTCCTTTTTGTTCTCCCTCTCTCCGACTCTCCGTCTATGGAAACTTCTCCTTCTCTTCTCCGTCTCAAACTTTTCTCCATTGCAACCCTAACCTTTACTCGTCCAGTCATCTGCGGGCGCCTTCAGCCGGCAAGTGACAGCTCCGCTTCAGCCTTCTCCCTTCACTTATCAGGCCAAGGTTCCTGCATGTGCTCTTCGCTTCAGCCTTCTCCCTTCATCTTGGGTTGGTTCCTGCCTGTGCTTGCAGCAAAGAGAGCAAGTTTATGAAGTTCTCTCTCTCTCTCTTTTGTCGCTTTCTCTCTGCATTCTCTCTCTCGTTTTCATCCCGGTTTCTGTTTTTGGTTCCTCCTGCAGGTGCCTCTCCCTCTCCGTCTCCCCAGACACATCCGATCAATTCGAACACCTCAATGAAGAACCAGATACGCTTGTTGCGCTCTGCTCATCTCTTTTCACAAAATACGACTGCTGCTCATTCGGTCCATTGAGGTAGGCAACAAATTCCATTTCTTGATTTTCTTTCTCATACTGTTTTACCCAAAGCAGCGTTCGATTTTTTCCCAAATGTTGGTCTTGATTTTCTTTCTCCTACAGTTTTACCCAAATGTTAGTCATTTTGTGAAATATGGTTCATTTTTGTTGTTTGATGCTTGTATTAAACAGGAAACAGGAGCCTAGCCTGCATAGTTCTGCCGTGGGAGAGAAGATAACTGCTGCTCATTCAGTCCGTTGAGGTAGGCAACAGATTTCATTTCTTGAGTTTCTTTCTCCTACGGTTTTACCCAAAGCAGCATTCAATTCTTTTCCCCATCTCTCAGTTTCTGCTACAATGATGTCATATTGAAGTCTGGACCGGCCAATTAAATCACCTTGGTCTTGAGCCTGCCTTGTAAATGCCTTATTGAAGTCTGGACTGGCCTTGACTTGTAGCCAGTCTATGTCTGCTCTTGTCCTGGAACTATGGAAAGGATTTAGGTGAAGCTATGTACGGATAGTGGATACCTAATGCTGCTCTACTTTTGTTGAAACTACAACTATTTTCATTGGGAGGGATTGGAATCCTGATTGTGGTACCTTTTGTCTCAGTTTTTGGTAGTCATGGCTGCTATGTCGTGTGCTCGTCATTGGTGCTGGCTTGAAACTTTTTAAGCTAGTCAAGGCTCACCGAATGTTGATTAACCATTTTGTTTCTTCTATGTTTTATTACAGTTATGGCTATTTCTTTACTCATGCTTTATATTGAAGTCGTGTTGATCAAATTCAACCCTCTTCATTGTATCGTGCTAATCCAAACAAAGTAATGCCAATGATTGTGCAGTAGTGACACTGTGCACATTTACATTGCAGTACTGCTCTTGAGTTTGAGGTTGGTGGTGAAAGAAAAATATCTGATTTCAGTACTGTGTGGTTTCTGTACACAATTGGAATTCAGGTAGTTATACTACTAGATTGTTTTACTCATTATGAGATTTGTAACTGCATTTCTAAATTCTAAGTTATGTTTACTAAGGCAGCATAGCTAGGTTCATGTTGCATTAAAGTGCATGGAATATCAACAGGCAACTTCACGATGAAGCAAATAATTGTTATGGAAATGAAGTGCCCTGCTGACCAGTTTTTTTTTTTTTTTTTGCAGATGACTGGATAATGCAAAAATGTATCTGCTAAATTTTGATATCATGTATCTGCTAAATGGGCAGGATAATGCATTTGGTAGTTTATGATGTCAATCATGCGAAAATGTAAATTACAGTGAATAAGCCCTTTTCTGCACGTATATATAAATAAATTAAACACATGTATTTGTTCAGAAACTATGTTTTAGGTGGCTGCCAAATATTCCCCACCAAAAGAAAAAATTGTTAACCTCTATGCCTACTAAATTAAACATCCATCAATTGTTTCTTGCAAAGAATGAACTCCTCAAATACAACCTTCTTTTTTTCTCTCGCCTTAACAGATTCATAATGAGTTAATGGAGCTCGAGCTCAACAAGTAAGGATAAGTATCAAACGAGTTTGTCGAGCTTAATCGAGTCGAGCTCGAGCTCAACATGCAATTTTTGAGTCGAGTTCGAGCCAGTGTAGTCGAGCTATTTTCGAATTCGAGCCCAGTCGAGCTTGAAGTCTTACTTAGTCGAGCCGAGTTCGAGCTGGTCGAGCTCAGGCTTGACGGGGCTTGTGTTCAGCCCTACGTGTTGGTCCCTTAAATTGGTACTAACCTAACGTTGGATAACATAAATAAACGTTTTAGTCGTGTGTGTATATATATAGATATATATATAACCATTGGATTTCTCCATCTAAATTTGTACAATGAAATCTTTCCAGCTTGTTACAACACACACACCACCACCTGATACATCGGGATTTCGGGCATCACTAATTAGACGGAGTTTCGGATGGCTAACGATTTTCACTCCTATAAATATATATATAGACCGAAAAAATATGTGAATTAATTAACTGATCATGCACAATTTATTCAAACAATTTGATAATTAACAAAGTAAGAAGCGTGGTAAAGAAAACTAGTTTCTAGGGAAGTTGAATGGGAGAAAGTGATTTGACTTTAAAAAGAGTTTTTATGTGCAACACTGTTAACAATTAATTTAGTTAATCAAGCCAGTCACAATCAGTTTATACAGTTTGATAATTATTATTATTAAGAATAGAACTAACCAATCAACTATAGCCAATTCAACAGTGCCGCATGCCAAAGTTTAGCTCCACCAAATTATTAGCAATCTGACCAATGAAATGAAAAGTTATTTTTACCATTTCTTTTCCAAAAACCTTTAACCGGCAAGGGACATTGCTTACAAAGGGAGAACCCCTTCACAATTAAGCCTGGGCACCTGGCCGGGCCGCCGCCGGGTACCCGGTACCCGGCCCCACTAGGGCTCGGGCCAGCCACTTTGATCGCCGGCGACCCGCGAAGCCCGTTTTTTTTTTATTTAGGGTTTAATAAAAATAAATTTCGTTTAGTTATGGTTTACTTTGTTTCTCTTTTGAGTCTTTGACTTTCTTCCCGTCGTCGTCGTCGAGAGTCGAGACTCGATAATCCCATATTGCCTCCTCGACCCTCGTCGCCCTATACCCAGCCCTACTCCCTTCCCTTTCCCCCTTCCCATCTCCCTCTCCTTCCCCATCCTCCTGTCCTCCCCCTTCCCCCTCTTCCCCTTCCCCTTCCCATCTCCCTCTCCTTCCCCCTCCTCCTGTCCTCTCCCTTCCCACTCCCTTCCCTTTTGCCCTTCCCGTCATCCTGCGACCAGGCAAATAGGGCATCCTGCGACCAGAGAGCGACGGGAAAAAGGCACAGGTGGACTGTCGCCGGGAGTCGATGGCGGTGTGCAACGGAGGGTGATGGTCCGATGGACTGCGGAAGCGCCGCCGGCCAGCCTTCTCCCTCTCCGCTCTCCCTCCCCCTTCCCAGTTCTCATCTCTACGCACGCCCGGCCCGCCATACGGGCCGGGCGGGGCCGGGCCTGGTTTTTGGTGGCCAGGCCCGGTACCCGGCCCGGCCCGGCAACATTATCGGGCCGGGGCCGGGCCCGGGCTTCAGGCCAGACGGGCCGACCCGGGCCGGGTGTTATCGGACCGGCCCAGCCCGGCCCGATGCCCACCCTTATTCACAATTAATCGCTAGTTCTGTACCCTGCCCTCTCAATACACTCGCCTTCTCTTGAAAGACAAAAAGAGAAAGGGTCCCGCTCAGATTCAGCATTTGCCGCTCCTGCAATCTCTCAATGTTAATTCTTTAATAATACTGGATGATTAATTGATATTTAGGATTGAGCGTCAGGTCGGGCCCGGCCCCATTGAGGTCCAGGTAGAATCCAGTCCAGCTGGGCCTGATTTTAATAAAAAAGGTATAAATTTAACATATAAACATAAATTGAAAATATAAACATATATTTTATAACGAAAAATAAATAAAAGTAAAATCTTTATATGTATTGTTGGTCCCAGCTCGAGTAGTTGTCGGGCCTTTAATTCCTGAACCGGGTATCTGAAAAGCCATCAGGTACAGGGTTGACGCAAAGCGACCAATTTTATGACAAACTCCGATCAACTTGTCTGATCATTGGCCACGGTAAAGGCCGTGGTAAATGTTTCTTCTCAGCAAAACCATGCGAATCCAAAACAATTTTGTAAACTAATGAGAGGTAGGCTTGGATGACTTATAAGCAGTTATATGTTTTTCTAGTCTATATATATATATATATATATAAACACACACAGACACTCTTTATACAAAAATCAATTTACTAATTTATGTAATTTATGTCCAAAACGTTTATGTTTTATTTGTGTTTGAAAATTACGTTTCGACCCAAAACTGATCTAAGAACTTTGTTTAAAAGATCATAAGCTGCCGGATTCAATAACCATGATTAAAGTTGCAATCCATGATTAAAGTAATTAATTTTCATGTTTAAAAAAGCAGGTTTTTTATATTATTAGAAATATATACAAGACTCTTATCAAGGCCACTTGCAGAGATGACATGTTGCAAGTCATCCTCCATAATAAATCCATCTATTCACATATAGGACTAGTTAAACGAAAAAATAGAACAAGAAACCTAAATGGTAAGCATGTCATTCCCAGGATGTCATATCTAATCTAGACTCCTAGAAGTTACGTAAGCATGTGGGGCTTCTCGGAACTGTCTCAGATACGGTTTCAAAGAAAAGGAGATGATCTTACGATTTCAATCTCTCCTCGAGCAGTTTTGCGTTTTTCGTAAATATTCTTCCATATTTCCACTAGCCTGAACGCACATTACATGAAATATAGTTAACAAAGGGCGTCAGCCGTCAGGTCAGATAATATGTTTATTTATTAAACTCATATAACAAAGAGCCCAGGTCTGGCCGGACAACAAAATTAAAAAATAATAATAATAAATTTTAATATAAATATATTTTTAACAAATTTATATATTAATATTAAAATAATAATAATAATAACACATAGAGCCGCCTTGGGTACCCGGGCCTGATCGGACCAAGTACCGGGTGCCCATCAGGTCGGCCCAATAAACAGCCCCTCCCAGAAATGCCGAGCTTTATTTGAAATATGTAAGCTGAATAAATATAAAATTGTATAAATTGATTTACAAGGCATCCACAATATTTTTACGAAAATAAGGACAATTTATTGTTCACTTTTACAAAAGCTACTTTGAAACATCGTTAAAGTTGCTTGGACGACTTACCATTGGCTTACATAGTTATATATATACACTTTCTCAAAAGCTAGTCTGAATTAACAAATCCTTTCTAAAATTACTGCTATGAGGCCGTCACAGATGAAAAATAATGGCGGTTTGAAAAGGATAAAGGCAGGATGAATGTGTCAGCAGTCAAAATTTTGTGTTATTTCTTATGGAAAATCGGAACTAACATTACCTAATTTTTTTTACCTAAACATATATTACTAAACTTTTGTATTAAACTAAAAGCGCCAAAGCTCTTTTTTTTTTTAATGATCAGGAAAAACCCAAAAGAAGAGATGTAATCACATGTCAAATCATATCTTAAAATGCTTAGTCCTCTTGAACTGAAGCATTTGGACCAAGAAAAAAAAGGAGACAACGACCACTCACCAGGATGCATTTTGATAGTGTCCTTTTACACGCATGTATTGCTAGTGCTTCAGTCTTTCCATTTAAATCATCTCCATCCAAATCTCTCCTACAAATGCTATCTTCTGCTTCGCATACCTCTCGCCGCCTTCTGGCAGAAACAGACAGGAAGATCAACGGATGAAGGATACGAAGTTCCTCTACAATCTCGTGCTCGTTGCTTTCAGAAGAATGAGGAAGGGCGTGAAAAACAGTCTCACCAACCCTATTTTGCAAGCTGTCAACAAGTCCACCTCTATACGGGGCCCTACGGAGCCCATTGCCACCATCAGGCTACGAGTCCACCTCTCGCCTGAGTGCTCCAATTCCCTGGATGCAATCAATATTCCGTAGTACTTTTAATGTTTTTATTATAATAGCAAATGAAAGGTAAGATTCTTTTCATCTTATTTCTCGAAAAAAAATGCAAAATAAATGTATAGCTATCCTTTAATTCAAAGTAAACTTAGTGGGTTTTGTCTTTTCTCTCAAAGAAGAGGAGATAATTAAATGATAGCCATATATTTACTTTGAATTGAACTTAGGTATTTGCAACATTGGTTCAATCAAAAGATAAAACCCACTAAGTTTGCAGTTTTTTGAGAAATAAGATAAAAAATCTGACCTTTCATTTGCTATTTATAATAAGTAAGGTTAAAAGTACTACAAAAAATTGAATCCAATATAACAATTTTCAATACATTTTCAATTAATGTTTTGTCATGCCATGTGATGTGACATCTATAATCCTATACCACTGGCAACTCTAAGTTGGTATTATAGCTTTTAAGCTTTTGTGCCACTAAAATGACAAGGCGCGGAAGTTTTTTGTAACATAAGCTTTTCTGTGCCCCTACGTCATGTTTAGGGCTTTGTCAACTAGCACAAAACAAAAAAGTTGTCAACATGCACAAAAACAAAAAGTTAAAGCTAATGAAAACGACATAAATTATGCAGTTAAAACATGATAATTAATGCTATGTTTATGGGAGAGACTGGAATAGTTTTATCATAAAAAATATACAATTAAAGCCACTAATTAAATGCCCTTTGCACAGAAAAGTCTGTAGTCCACCAGAAACTCTTTACACTTTCTTCGCGCCCTTAAGATAAGCAAGACAGAGATGTGATCAGAATTAGACGTCGTCTCCACAAAGCTTCCTTGCATTAATTTCTCGGACTTGCATGAAATCATGTGTCGACAAGAGCCATATTTATGGGCAGGTTTTTACAAACGATTAGCTGTTGAAGTGATTGTTTATTACCATCAAAGTAAAAACTCGTGTTGCATCCCAACTTGCCGTTAATGGTTAAATGATTGGTAAATCACATTTTACCTATACATTTAACTATTATCATATGAACTTTTTTAGGGTTCAAACAAGTCCCACTGTACCATGTAATTGTTCCACATTTAGCTCCACAATGAAGGCTAATAATTCAACCCACTTTAACATTCATACTTACAGATGTGTGGCTTAATCTTTGCAACGTAGCAATGTTGGATCCCCAAGATATTAAGTTTTCGGATAGCATTTTTTTTTTTCAACATTTTAGTTAAGTTGATTGTTGACAATAGATCTTCTGTACAGAGTGTGCACCAAGTCCAAAGTTGTGATGCTCTGTTGCCTCATCCGCTACTCGGTTCACAATTCCTTTGGGGTAGCAGATCAACCCCGGGAGGCTTTGGACAACCCCAACGCCATCCCTAACCCCTCGCGGTTCAGTCCGATTCTGCTGTCTTTCCTCAGAAAGCTCACCGCATCCGCTACTAACGACGAGTCTGCCCACTGGTGCCATTACCTACGCAAACAGCCAGACGGTCTACAGGCTAGTAGAATGCGTAAGGGACCTGTCCCCGGCAGCCGGCGTCCTGTCATTTGTGTTTGAACAATTCTATATATAGATAGCACATGTTGATGTTGCTGCACTGATCAAGTGAGGGTCAGAATCCTTATCCGGAAGTTGTGTAGTAAGGTACGAGATCTACCCTTTCTTCGGGAACTTTTCAAACGGCACCTGCTACTGCACCGAACACCTCTTCACCGCTCCCAGCGGCTAACGGGTCTGCCTCTCTTGGCCGGGGCGGAGGGATGGTGGGGGCACCTAGGCCGTGGCCCACCCCAACTACTTGAAAAAAAAAATTGCATTACAAAAATTGAAATTTTTTTTTTGGTAATGTATTTTTTATATTTGAATTTAGTTTGACCCTACCCAGATAAGTTCGATGGACCGTTTGCCTGCTCTACGTGTGATTCTTGATAGACAATAATCTTGGCTTTGTGGGTGTTCACTATGAAAATAGTCATTCACTTGATCTTGTTTACCGGTTGTAACTAGTATTAGTTGGAAATTGGAAGTATTGATCGTACCCTTTCACATGCATGTATTGCTAGTGCTTTCATCTTTTCGTTTAATTCATCCCCGGCCAATTCTGTCCTACAAATGTGATCTTTGCTTCGCATACCTGCCATCCAGCAGAAACTGATGGAAAGATCAACGAAGGGGATGAAGGGGACGAAGTGTGTCTACATCTCGTGTTCGTTGCCTTCAGAAAAATTAGCAAAGGCGTGAAAAACAATCCCACCAAGCTTATTTTGCAAGCCCTAATGAAAAAACTCCACAGGCACACCCCCCCTGAATCAATCCATCGGACCCTGCGGAGCCCATCGCCCCCATCAAGCCACAAGTCCACCTCTTGCCCAAGTGCTCTAATTCCCCGTCTGCAATCGATCTCATCGACAAGGGCGGGATGGTCGTAATGTCGAGCAACTACTCATCAGAAGATGACGAGAACAACGGGGAGCAGGTGGACGAGAAGGCGGAGAGTTCATCGCCTGGTTTTACGAGCAGCTGAGAGCAGAAGGGCGTATGGCACTGTTGGAACACTTGGAGATCGCAAACACTATGGATCGATCAACTGTTGCATTCTTATCTATTAGCTGTAAAGAGTCATCACCTCACCCACTCTCTTAAATGTAATGATTAAGGTTAAAAAAATAATAAAAAAAATATCTATAATGGGGAGCGGAGGAGGGGGGCTTAATGCAATAGTATGTCATTATTAATTGCATGTCATTATTCGTCAACAAAATGAAAAGGAAAGGATTTAATGGACAATTGCAATTAGATGCCATTATCCATCAATAAAATTGTATGTCATTCTATACAAAAAAATGGAATTGTACGCCATTATCCATCAACAAAATGGAATGTCATCATTCATGATCTAATAGTGGTTGTTTCAGGGCATCAAGGTTTGATGAATTGAAGGAAAGGAGATTCTTGAAAGGAAAGGATTTGATGGACAATTGCAATTAGATGTCATTATCCATCAACAAAATTGTATACAATTTTCCATGGGCGGAGGGAGGGGGGGCCGCCTAGGCCGTGGCTCCACCCCGACTAATGAAAAAAAAAAAAAATACATTACAAAAATTGAAAATTTTTAGTTGAATGATGTATTTTTGATATTCATGTTTAATTTGGCCCTACCCGGTAAGTACGTGGGAACATTTGAACCGCCCCTAAAAAAAATCCTCACTCCGCCCCTGTCTATAATAGAATTCGGTGGATTCATTTACCACCAATTGTGCTGGCCATTGTGTCTTGCATATGCAAGAGTTTAGTCCGTCAGTGTACCCACTGACTGAGCTGGAGTGTGAGAGTTTCAAGTATGTGCCCAAGTGCAAGAACGTTGAGTACTTGAGTGATAGCTTACCAAGTAAGCTTGAGGTGAGTTAGCCCAAACCATGCATTGGCAAATGCACTAAAGTAAATGTCCCTTTGATAAATTTTGTCTGGCTCCAGCACTGGACCAAAGCATCTCTCAACAGAGTTGTTATTTTTCTGTTTTCTTCTCGATTGCCAGAGCCTGAACTCACCAATGTCCAATCCAATGTGATTCTTTTATTGCTTACCACACACTTTTCAATTTCTTTTTTCATGTGCAACTTCGGCATGCTTGACACGAGTATTCATTCCGTGGTGGTCCCTTAAATTTGCACATGTATATTTATATATAACCTACCGTTGGACAACATAAATAAACGTTTTAGTCGTGTATATATATATATATATATATATATATATATATATATATATATATATATATATATATATATATATATATATATATATATATATATATATATAACCATTGGATTTTTCCATCTAAATTTGTACAAAGAAATCTTCCAGCTTGTTACAATACACCACCTGATACATCAGGCATCACTAATCAGAGAGATTTTCGGATGGCTAACGATTTTCCCTCCTATAAATATATATATAGACCAACAAAATATGTGAATTAATGAACTGATCATGCTCAATTTATTCAAACTCATTGATAGTTAATGTAAGAAGTGTGGTATAGAAAATCAGTTTCTAGGGAAGTTGAATGAGTATACACGACAACTATTAAGCCAACTACCAAGTGAAAGATTTCAGAAGTCCCAAAAAGACGGGCTTTTCTAAGATCAGTTGGAAAGAAAAGATTTTTTTTTTTTTTCGATGAACAGTGGAAAGAAAGACCAGAAACAATGCGCACTTTAAAGCAATCAGCTTAACCGATTGCCAAGCCTATCCTCAACTCACTTTTTCATAATACACGGGCACTTCGTCAAACACAATATTAATAGTCAGGTGTTGTGGAAAACCCGGGTAAAGCGATGGTTCTTAATTGTTTGGACATTTGGTTATATCCAGCAGTCGGCTAATTTCAATTACCTTAGTTAAAGTTCAGATTCAAATTCTTCTATCCCATATCAGGTTTGCCAATATAAAATAATCAAGTTTAACCTAAGATCTTTAGCTTGAAGCACCACCATCAATCTTTTGCCACCTAAAAATTTGAGATTTTAAGATAATTGGTAATCAAACATACCCTTGCACACAAATGAAGCTCTAGAAGTGAGGTCGGAGTTTTATGTACTTTGTGACACGATGAAAGCATGATCAAGAAAATACAGATTAATTTTTAGAACCGCAATAGTAAGACAAAATCAGAATAGAGTATTGTAACAAGCAGTTCTTATTTAAGAAATTTGGTACATCCAAAAATACTTGGTGCTATTAGCTACGGTTGGGGAAAAAATGGGAGCCCTAAACCAACATGACTTTTCTCGTACTTTGGCCAGTTTGAGAAAATAAACTACAACTCTCCGAGGGGAAGATGCACCTCACAAATCGCAAATTAACTCATTCCCACAAATATTATTTACGATATTTAATTTTCATCTCATATAATACGGCACGGCAAAGTTGTTTGTTTACGAAAATCTTCAGAAATCTTTGAAAAATTTAAAAAATTAAAAACTCTTTAAGAAGAAATGCAAAAACAAAAATGAAGTCAAAAGGAATGCAAAATGACGCCAAAAGAACACATTTTTTTGGCCTTCTTTTCCTTTTGAATTTTTTTCAGAAAATGGGTTCTCTTGCAGCACTTTTTGGAACCTATTTCCGACGTATAAAACACATTTCATTCCAAAAAGGACAGAATTTTATGTGATTAACCACATATGAGATATTTAGATGTAGTAGATCTATCACATCTTTGGAAAGTGCTTCAGGGTTCCGTTCGTAGTCCGGGTTCTGTTCGTAGGCCTTGAAAACAAGACAAATTGTTCTTAGATTCGCACAAGTTCAAGAGCTGAGCAATAATTATCTCTTAACTTGCATAGACGACATTCATTCAGCTTTTGTGATGGGGACTCGACGAGCTGAGCAATAATTATCTCTTATGAAAAACGAGCCTTCGAAATATTTGACGGGTTCGACTCATGAAGGAGAGCCAAAGTGAACTCCAACCACCATATAGTAGGGTCGGGCAGAATCATTGCCTTCTGATCGGAACTTCCCCCATACTAAAAGCATAAATGTGTTGTGCTGTGGACAAGGATCCTTCAAACAAGATTTAGAAGGATTTGATGTTTTCTTTTAACAGGAAAATTGTTAAATGTTTTATTTTGGGCACTGAAGTTGGTGAGCTACTTAGCACTTTCCAAAGGCAATACCAAAAGAAAGCTAGAGTTGATCTGATCCTCTATCATTTACAGTCCACAACCTATTCATTAGTATCACTTTTGATTGGTGGTGTTCATTCCCCCCACTTCTCAACTGAGGATTCAAGAATTCCTTAGCAAATGAATAAAGAAATGCCGCACCAATCAAACAATGCCTTGCATTTTTCTCAAAATATGGAGAAAAAAGTAAAACAGCATATGGCATTCCTTAATTTTCCATTGGATGGAACTGGTTACTGCCAAAGTCAATTTGAATCGGCTTATGGAGGCTCATTCATTCCAATTATGATAAGATTGGTCTAGACCTTTCAACGTTATCTTCTCGAGTTAAACGAAGCTTTAACAGAAAACATCAGTGCCATTCATTCAAGCTGGTTCTAACAACAGTGGTCAGTAAAACTAACAAAGTATTTTAAAAAAAATCAGAAACCTAAGTCTCATATCTGAGACTACATTCGCTAAATTTTCCTCAAAAAAGGCAATCTTGTATCTAAACAGGTTTTACAGTACATTTTTTCGCATAAATTGGAAAATTATGCAAAAACGATTTCAAGAATCGTCTCAGTTTCACATCTAGTTTAAACTAACGTTAGTAAAAGAAAAAGGGACAAAAACGCTGGGTAAATTACCTTTGGTCTGTTCTCGATGGTAAAGAATTCTTGGAGCAATAAAGATTTTCTAAAAAAAACTACACTATGAAATTCAATAAATTATGTGGTGTGCGCACACCAAACATGACTCAAAGTACCCTTTAGCCGAAAATATCCTACCTCCGCAACCACAAAAAACCAAAAAATTCATTGAAAGCCGACTGCAGATGCTTGTGTGTCTTATATATGTGGTTTGATGATCCAATATGAATGATTTACCATCAATTGAGTTCGAATTTATATACAGAGTGTGGGGGAGACAAAGAGTGCTGCTTTGTACATTTCATGTAGTATGTCCTTCCCAATTGCTATAATAATCCTATGTCCTCTTAGCACTTGAGCAAATTAAATCATATGGTATGTTGGGACAGGGCCTATCACTGGACTGCCTTAAACTTTGTCAAAAAAATACTAATAGAGTTTCAAAAACACAAACAGCAGATATTCAAAAGACACCTACATTTTCAATATAATTAAAAAACACTAGTTTTTCTAATCTCCATTAGAAGTCGATAAGAGCATTTTTGGACAAATCAGTAAAGTTTTACTATTTTCCTTTATAAAATTTGACCTGAAAAAGAAAATAACTACGTGAATAAATAGAAGGGTCCCTTACATTTTAAGAATTAATAAAGAAGAAAGTCATTCACCTAACTAATTACATTACAGAAATTAACTAAATTAAGTATAGTTGACCTACTAATTATTGGGTACGTTTGTAAAGATCAATAAAAATTAATGAACTCAAAATTGGATTTACTTGAGAGCATTTTAGGTCCCTTATCAAACTAAAACCTGAGAAAGTTTCAATTCTTTTACCACACTAACACCAGCTTAAGTAGTAACCTAGTCATAATTGGAAAAACATTATTTTCGAAGAACCACGCACAACATGTTGTGTTCGATGAAATGTCACTTGGAGGGACTTTGCACATCATGTTGGATCCGCAGAACATGGGTAAGTATCAAGTCAAATATCAGGAAATAAAAAGACAAGATATAATTATAAAACAGCTACTTAAAAAAGAAAAATTATACGGAAACATAAACACAAGTGAAACATGATAATGAGCAGAAAAGGAAATGAAATAACAAGAAGCTGAACTTACCCATTGACAGCTTCTTAAAAAGCAAAGAGCATAGTATGACCTAAACAATGGTCAAGAGAAAGCAACCGAATATGTTAAGAGTACCCAACAAGAAGCAAAATACAAACCAACTACTGGATTCTGAATTCCTCAAAAGTAGAGACTCTTGTTGAGCTTTCCCTTAACTAATCTTTGTAAAAGCAAATTTTTTGAGTTCCAAAACTTCCCGTTTATAGAGGAGATTTAAGTAACATCAGTCTGTTGAAAAACATGGATTTGTGCAAACAATTAGTAATCAAGGCTCCAACATGGTATTCAACAACAATTGATCAGCCATAACTAAACCAGGACTTTCTGCGGTTCATCAAGTTACATTGTAGTAAATGCTTTGGAGATATGGACAAGTCCGCCTACCAGTCAAATGACGATGTGTTCCCCATGCTCTAACAGGAAATATAATAGAACATCAGGTATTTATTTTCATTTCAAGATAAGTAACTCATGACACTCCACATAAAACAGCAAAAAAAGGTATCAAAAGAATATGTTGACATCTGAAAACATAGGATATTGTCATCTTATGCATGATTTTGGATATAAAGAAAACATCCCAAAATGCAGCTGGGAATGATAATTTAGCCATAGACAACCTGATTTTTCTTTGTTTTGATAACAACTAATTTGAGACCCAACATCTTTGATCCCCTTCTACTCGAAGGCCCAACCTCTTGGCGAGGTGCCACTTGTACCAGAATTATTAAACCGTCGATTATAAACAAGATAAGGAATAGAATTTGCCACAAGGAATCAGAGGATTACTTCAAAAGGGAACAAAATTACCCAAAAAAAAAAAACCTTAATCTGATGGCTCACCTTCCGAGTGGCAAGACTAATGATGAATGCATTATCAAAAGAATCACAAGAAAGAAAAAAAAAAAGATAGTAGTTGTGGAATTAGATTTATGTGATTTGATCGGTAGAAGATTGATATAAAGCATTGTCACGTATATTGTGTACGGGTATTATAAGGCAAAGAATTTCTTGGGTATAATACGAAATCTCAGAAATATTTCAAGAAAATCTCGGCAAATTTTAAAAAAAATTAAAACATTCCATAAATCCTGAAAATTATAAAAAATAACATAAAAATATTTAAAAAAGCATATAATATTTTTTTTCCATGTTTTTTATTTTTTTGTGTTTTTCTAAAAAACATGTTTTTTTAGGTCTTATACAGCTGACTGTTTTTTCGTGTATTATGCATGTTTTTTTCAAATAAGACACATTTTTTGTGACAATGATATAAAGATCAAAGGTCCTTGGGCACACAAGACATAGCTCTCTACTGTAACTGGTTAATACAGTATATCTAATACAATGCAGTAGTAGAGAGTGACAAACAAAAGAACGCTTCAACTTAGGAATCTACCTCATAGCTTGTTGATCAAGGCAACTGCCATTGCCTGAAAGAAAAATGTCGAACAATGAAGAGCAATAAGAAAATAGTTTATGTGGATTAAGATTAAAAATTGTTGAACATAAAAAAAAAGCAATATTATGATGGAAAACATCAAGAACATATTGAAACTGCATCAGAAATAAAAAGGAATAACATGAAATATAAGTGAAGGTTGATTTCTTCAACCAATTATGCAAGCATAAAAGTTGTCATGGTTTTTATTATGTTTTTAACCCTTTTTTTTTTACTTTAGTCGTACATTTATCAGAGTTTTCATTTTGTCAATACAAATTCATGCATTATCAAGAATCAATTTCCATTTTTTTGCACTAGGAATTACCAAGTTATCCCCAAGAAAAAGTAGACAATTTGGGAAGATACATGTGTTCATAAATCTCAACAGTAGAAGGAAAGTTCCATAGGACTGAACTAACACCATTACTCATGCACAGATTTGAGCATAAGGGACAAAGAAACCAATAAGGAAAGTATGCAGATAACACGGTCACAAAGTGTTCAATATGCCAATAGATGTGAGAAACAAGACAAAGCTGAAAAATGTTTACCTCGATTCAGAAAGAAGGAAATAAACTCTAGCAAAGATGTTGTTCACATAATATAAAAAATAGAAATTTTTAATACATGATGCAAGGACATGATGACAAAGTAATACAAGAACCTGCACAAGCCATTCCCAATTTCATGCCTACAGATTCATCCATGTTCCTAATTGATTTCATGGGAAAATATATACGCACAAGAGTCCACAAGAGTTTTCTCAACATTTACAATAAATATTTAAAAGATTAACTTTCCAAAATTTATGGGAAAACTTTCGCAACTATGCAAATACAAAAAAAAAACTAACAAGAAAATATCCAATATTTTATCAGAGGCATGAAAGGTACACAGGGCTTTTAATAATCATTTGCATACAATTAAAAAAAATCTCTACAAATTTGAAAAATTCCCACACAATTAAACAACCAGTGGTAAAAATTTGCATTTTCTTGAGAAACATTCAAAATATTAATTAAATGAAATCCTACAAAAGATTACGAGACCAAGTGGTTGAGAAAAGTATAGAAATTTTCATACAAAGCTAATATAGAATCATTGGCAAAAAATGTCAAAGATGTTGATGAAAATCCAAGAAAATTTTCAGTACAGAGATAAATTAAAAAAAATATTAAAACTATTGAGAAGAAAAGTCATGTAATTATAAAAAGAGAGTATATATGGGTTTTCATAAAATCCCATTTTGAATTCTTTTTCAGCAATCTTATAGAACGGTATATATTTTTGAAATACCATTGAAATTTAAAAGGAGGACGGGTGGAACCTTAAAATTGTGAAACTTCGTTCAATGGTCATACCTGTTGAAGTTCAATTAGTGATCTTATCATATCTGAAAATTGTTGAGCATCGCTCAATGGTCTTATCTGATCTGGAAATTGCCAAACTTCAATCAGTGGTATGATCTAAAAATTGTTGAACTTTGATCAATGGTCTTATTTGATCTAAAAATCGCTCAATTTCAATTATTGGTCTCATCTAATCCCTGAATATTCGAATTTGGGTCTATTGTGGTTTAGATCAATAGTCTTATTGTATCTAGAAATTGTTGGATTTGTATTTGGTAGTGGGTTCTGATCATTGGTCTTATGTGATCCAAAAATTGTTGGATTTATATCTATTTGTGGGTTTGGATCATTGGTCTTATTTGATCCACAAATTGTGGATTTGGTATTTGTTGTGAGTCTTCATAGTGGTGTTATTGAATTCACAAGACTAAAACTTGATTGTGGGACTGATGTACTAGGGGTCATATCTGATCCAAAAACAATTGGATTTACATCAAGTTGAAGATCACAATAAGTGATCTAATTTGATAAAAAAAATAGCAACCTCTGCTTGCACCAAAGGTACAATTCTTCAAATTCGCGAACTGAACTGATGTGGGTTGGGATCAATGGTCATATCTGATCCAAAATGTACTGGATCGAATATATTTGTGAGTCTAGATCAGTGGTCTTATCTGATTTAAAAATTGTTGAACATCGATCAGTAGTCTTATCTGGTTTCAAAATTGTTGAACTTCGATCAGTGGTCTTTTCTGATCTCAAAATTATTAAACTTTGATTAATGGCCTTATCTGATTTGAAAATTATTGAATGGCCTTATCTGATTTGAAAATTATTGAACTTCGAACAGTTGTCTTATCTTATCTAAAAATTATTAAACTATGATCTGTGAGCTTCTTTGATCTGAAAATTGTTGAACTTCAATCAGTGGTCTTATCTGATCTACAAATTATTGAACTCCGGTCAGTAGTAGTCTTATCTGATCTAAAAGTTGTTGAAACTCTACCAGTGGCCATATCCAATTTGAAAATTTGCTAAACTTCGATCAGTGGTCTTATCTGATCTAAAAATTATTGAACTTCGATCGGTGGTCTTATCCGATCTAAAAGTTGTTGAACTTCAATCACTGGCCATATCCGATTTGAAAATTTGTTGAAGTTCGATCAGTGGTCTTATCTGATCTGAAAATTATTGAACTTCGATTAGTGGTCTTATCTGATCTGAAAATTTGTTGAACTTCGAACTGTGGTCTTATCTGATCTGAAAATTGTCAAACTTCGATCAATGGTCTTATCTGATCCGAAAATTGTTGAACTTCGATCAGTGGTCTTATCTAATCCGAAAATTGTTGAACTTCGATCAGTGGTCTTATCTAATCCGAAAATTGTTGAACTTTGATCAGTGGTCTTATCTGATCCGAAAATTGTTGAACTTCGATCAGTGGTCTTATCTGATCCGAAAATTGTTGAACTTTGATCAGTGGTCTTATTTGATGTTAAAATTGTTGAACTTCGATCAGTGGTCTTATCTCTGAAAATTGTTGAACTTCGATCAGTGGTCTTATCTGATCTTAAAATTGTTGAACTTCGATCAGTGGTCTTATCTGATTCGAAAATTGTTGAACTTCGATCAGTGGTCTTATCTGGTCCGAAAATTGTTGAACTTCGATGAGTGGTCTTATTTGATCCGAAAATTGTTGAACTTCGATCAGTGATCCTATCTTATCTGAAAATTGTTGAACTTCGATCAGTGGTCTTATACAACTAATTCATTCACATCTTGTGCATTTCGGATTCTCGGACGATAGAACAAAAGCTCAACTAATTCATTCATTGTCATCCCTCAAATATAAAGTTATTTTTCTTCTAATTAATGTTTTGCCGATCCTTTTATCCTATACAACTAGAATTTAATATAGGTTTATTTATTTTTTGGTTGTGAACTTATTAAATAATTAAAAAAGCAAATTATACTTGTGGGTAAACCAAATGGAAAGCCATCAACAATATTTACAACGTTGATTTTGAAACTTGACACCAAGCGAAGGGTATGGCACATGATGCATTGGCAAATGGTAGATCATCACTACCAGTTGTGTCAAACTTCTTGAATTGGACTCTTCATAAAATGGAAAGGCCAGCTCTACAAGTATTATCAGCGGCAATCACTTTCAGAACTTCAGAATGTATGTGAGCTCTTTTATACCTTTCTCGAAGTACTTGTAATAAATGCAACGCAAGGCCTGTCATGCTTTATAGTTCTTAGATAGCAATTCAGCTTGCCTTGTTTGGTTTTTTTGCAGCTTAGTGGCTTCAAGAAGGTCTTAAACCATATGAAGAGAATGAAAGAGGAAAGAAACTTTAAAAAAGCATTGTCACATGAAATAATCGAAGTAGACATGGACATACGATGGATGTTTCTGTGCCATGCTATACTATTTTGAAAGTTACACATGATTATAAAAAAAATCAAATAGTAAATGTCAAGAAGTAGAACACCAGCTAAAGACATGTCTCATCAACATTCACTCAAGCAGCCACTATGACCTAATTTTCCTTGCTCAAGTATGAGGACTGCTGCAGAGACACATCTGTTTGTTGGCTATATTTGAGAACAAAACAATCAGTCTTATAGCTTGGGTATTGAGAATGGTAACCATATATGTGTAGATTTGTTGCGCAATGCCATACTATTCTATCTTTTTTTGTAATTACAAGATGTAGGAGAAGATTATCTTTGTAACTGGATCCCTCAATCATTACCATTATCATTTACAAATTTTCAATTTATGATAACAACTATGATTTTGGGACTTTTAGCTTAAGAGTTATCATTGCTTCTGGAATTTCAAGCAACTGTCAGGAAAAAAAAAGGATCAATCATGAAATCTAAATTATCATTATATGGATTATATTCATGGGGGATATGTTATGAACTCATTGTCTCACAATTCACCGGTAACTTCCCCTACTCCTAATGAGCACATCGTATCATTTTTTTTTCTCATCCAATCAATATGTCGAACTCTGTTTTAGATTGTAGTTTAACTATTGTGTACTTCGAAGACTCTAAGAGAAAGGGATAAAATAAAATCTACCAACTTGTTTTGATATGTAGACACAGTCAATTTCTGGATTTTGGCATTCTGGGCTGCATCAAATTCGAGAAAAGCCCAATTTTTCATGAATTTAAATTATCCAATTTTGTATTAATTTAAAAAACTCTTAAAATGATCTCAATCTGAACCACTAACAATGGCAACTAAATCAATGGGTGGATATATATACATATATTTGACATTTTTGTTAGGAGGCAGCCCAACTGTTGGCAGCCATGTTCCTTCACGTTAACGAGTTGACGATGGGGAAGGGTCTTGGGGGGGGGGGGGAGGTGTTAAGAATTATGAAGAGGGACAGAAACAGAGTAACAAGAGTTTAGAGAGACAAAGAGGAAGAGAAGAACAAGATTACGTGGTTCGGCATTGCTGCCTACATCCATGAAGAAGGAGAAACAAACTTCTTTAAACTGGTTTGTCTTATGTTACATCGATGTTATGATCTTTTATATAGGTAGGGGACAGACAAGGGATAAGGATAACAATTCCTTAGCCATTGAGAGATACTCGAGATAACAGCTGATCCTATATTCAGATTTGTTGCCTATCCAAGAGAGATCTTCGCTGGTTCTGCCCCATCAAGAGAGATCTTCGCTCGCTGGCTCCTTCTTCTTCCTTAACAATCTCCCCCCCAAGTTGGTGCACAGATGTCTATCTGTCCCAACTTGTGAATTATAGTTTGATGTTTTTCCTTTGCCAAACCTTTGGTAAATATATCGGCCAATTGTTTGTCGCTTTTGACATGAAGTGTTTGAATAGTTTTATCTTGGATCTTCTCCCGTATGAAATGGCAACCAACTTCTATATGCTTGGTTCGTTCGTGCAACACCAGATTAGCTCCAATGTAGATTGCGGCCATGTTGTCACACGTCAAGTTCATGGGTTGTAATCACCCCAAATTTTTTCAAGCCCAAAATCTAGTACATAGATCCAAAACCCAAGTTCAAATCCAAATCAAGCATTTCAAACTCATTTGCCCCTCATTTTGACAAAAAAAACCTCCTTTTAGAGGGCAATTTTGGTCTTTTTGGTGGGCAAGACCTATTTGTCATTCTTTTTGACAAAGAACCTCCTTTTAGAAGGTGATTTTGGTCTTTTTGGTGGGCAAGACTCATTTGCCCTTTCTTTTGACAAAGAACCTCCTTTTAGAGGGTGATTTTGGTCATTTTGGTGGGCAAAACCCATTTGCCCTTCTTTTTGACAAAGCACATCCTTTTAGATGGCGATTTTGGTCTCTTGGTGGGCAAGACTCATTTGCCCCTCTTTTGGACAAAAAACCTTCTTTTAGATGGTGATTTTTTTAAAAAAATATTTTTTTTAAGCGTAATAGCCAATCATACTCATTTTCAAACCATTTCTTTTTCAAAATAATTCAAAATTATGTGAAATTCGGATGAAAATAGGGTAAAATTAAAAAAAAAAATCAAATTTGGGTTTTGGCTCCAAAATCCTCTATAAATACCCCTATTTTTCCCCTCTTGGGCAAGATTGGCCTTTAGGAGAAACTCTAGTGTATTCTCACTTGAAGACTTAGAGTTTCTCTTAAGCTCTCTCTCTCCCTCTTCCTCTCTTCATTTTTCTCTCCAACTTGGAACAAGCTACAACCTTCTTGGAGGCATCATCTTGATGCTTCACTCAAAGGGGATCTTCAAGTGAAGGTGTTCATTTTCCTTAGGTCATTTCTCATTAGAGGTATGTCATCATCATCACTCTCATTTCTTTCTTTTTTCTCTTCTCATCTTCATCTCCCCATCGCCAAAGGAGATAGCACTCAATCTCTTCTTAGAGATGAGAGGCTATGCTCAAGTGCACTAGGAGCATAGAAAGATGAGATGATTATTCATTTCATAATTATATCATGCCCTCCTTCCTAGTTGAATATTTTTCTTCCTATCATCCTCTCTCTCTCTCTTTCTCTCTCTCTCTCTCTCTCTCTCTCTCTCTCTCTCTCTCTCTCTCTCTCTCTCTTTCCTTCCTTGAATATTGTCTATGTATCACCCATGCATAGTTGTTTGGCTTTCCGTTTATATGTGAATGTAAGATGAGAATGAGAGTGTGGCTTGGGGTTCTTTATTTTTATCTTCATATTAATTTTTGAGGTTGGAACTTGTCCAACCCGGGGAAACCTTCATGAATATGTACATGTTAAAAATACATTCTCATGTCATTCCATATAAGTTGCATTCCTAATCACCCCATTAGGAACCCTAATGAGTGTCTCCTTATATTGCTTGTTTTCTTCCATACCCAACGGTGGAAGAAATATATCTCTTGTAGCAACTAAGTAATAGCATTCTATGTTTATATATAAATCATAATTTCCAAAACATTTTCAAAACTAACCTCCTAATACGACCTTAGGGACTTAGCTTAAACTCTTGCATGAGTCCAAGCTCCCCTCCGGTCCACATTAAATTTGAAGTTAGTAATCTTAAGTTATTCCTTCATTTATAATCTTGTGAAGACACATGTATATACATCCATGCACACATGATGATCGCCCCATCTTTCTCTCTCTATGCTTTCACTTTTCATTTTACAAATTTTCATATATGCATTAATGTGCATGCATATGTGCTCTATTTCCTCTCTTTCGAATATTTTATTCCTCTTTTCAAGACAAATATCTCCACTTACAAAATTTATTATACATACCTATATATATGTATGTATATTTTTCTTTTTCTCTAAAACTTCTCTTTTCTTTTGAAATTAATACATCTTTTTCTCTTAAGCTTTCATATATGTGTATATGTGATGGTATGTACACATATATGCATGTCGTTCTCTATCTCTCTCTTTCTTTACATAAGAGTGTTTTATCTCTTGTATTCTTTTAACATTCTTATCTCACGATCTTTCTATTTACCAACTTCATTAAGACCACAAACCAAGTAATGACTCAATATTGGAATCATACTAGATGGCCTACAATCCCTATCCTTTTTAAAAAACTTTTCCTTCTTATATACAATAATTATAACAATAAAATCTTATATGTATGTTGTGGTAGGAATGACTTTAGATGAATGTTGTGGTAGGAATGTTGTACATCCTTACAATCATATATTATAAATGCATCCATGCATTCTCACCCACTTTATTTCACTTATGATCACAAGCATCTCTCCAAAAGAACTCAACCAAGATGGGAAGGAGCTCTAACTAGGTGGTAACCGAATTAGAGCAAAATCTCAAACCTACTTAAAGTCTTAAGAGAACACTAAAGTGATTTCAAAATGATTTCACAAGTTTTTCAAATGATATTTACTAATTCCACTTTTCCTCAAAACATTTCACATTTTCAAGCAACTCTTCAAGAGTCTTTTCAAAAATTTGAGACATCAAATTTTCAATATTTTTTACACCGCATATAGAATCAAAAGGATGTTTTAGTTAAAATGAAATGCATCAATGATGAACATAGCTTTTGGATTGATTACCTCCGGTAAAAGCGCCGGGAACGGTCAATCCCCGTACCAACGGGCGAGTCCTTTTCCTTTCATATTTCAAAACAAAACTCAATTTTCTGGAACACACCAAATACCAAAAATTTTTGGGATGCAAACAGATGGCGACCGTGATGGGACCCGTCATTGTTTGGCTATGATTATATTTGATGCATTTTCCAATAACTTGAATATCCTCTATTGCCAATGATAAAGCATGTCCCTACTTTGGCCTTAACCCCATTGGCGTTTCGTTACATTTCTTGGCGATTGTATTTGATTTCTTGCATATAAGACTAATTTATAAGGATCAATCATTCACTTAGATCTAGGATCAAATACCACCATCCTCAATTTAAGAGTTGTTTGAAGACAATGTTTGTTTTTCTATTTATTTTAATCATCACCTTAGGCAATATTGCATTAGAGACTTTGCATGATTTCTCATATTTCAAAATTTCTCATACCTATTTGCCCCAGTCATCATGTTGTCGGGTTTGGTCTTAGACAGTAGCACAAGACTAAGCCTTACAATTAGACCACACCTTGGGCGGGAAAGCCCCCTCATTAGTACCATGAGTGGTAATTTGTGGTATATCAACGAGCGATCAAGAAGAAGTTGATGAACCATACCCTTAGTTGCCTAAAGTAGAATCTATTCTAGTACTAAGTCATTTGGCTAAGGTATATAAGTATAACTTGACATTTGACCATCGTGACACAAAATTTTCTCAATTAGGTACCTATACCCATTTTCTACGAAAATTATTTCAAACAACATATGGATGTGCATAAAACCTTGTATGATGTCTTACAACCTCATTGCATACCTTTACTTCATGGTGTCTTGGTCAACCTAGTCAATCTTTTCACTAATTCAATCTTTATCTTTTAGAGTCATCATTTGAGATCTATTCTTTCCAACGTGGCGTCACATTTCCTTATGATCATATCCTCTTTGGGGAAGGACTCGAACGGTCTACTTACATCTCTCTTGAGTCTAACCTTTGGCTCCCGAATGGTATCGGTCTTGAAATCTCACCTTCTCTCAGATGTTTCCTTCTTACTTTGAAGAATGTGGGCTAGAGACAATGGCAGCCGGAGAAATGTAGTGAGTTGATGGAAATTTGGGACATGCAATCACCGAGCGTTGGAACCCAATGACCTCCAAGGGGAGAAATGGCAATATTACTAGATGAATTTGCGAAAATATTAGACCTCCCTACCCCAACTTGCGACCCAAATGATCTATTGGAAAAACAATTTCTTATGGAACCAACCAAGGTCAATGCGAATGACCTCATTGCTCACTTTACTGGACGAAAAACTTGGCCTTTAGTAGAAAACCAAGAAAATCAAAGCATCAACCTGAAAATTTTGTATGAAGAATTTGGAGCCTATGTTGAACCTTCCACTTTACCTAATAAAACCATAAGAAGAATTAAACATTGCATGATGCTTTGCACAGTATGAGTGACCTCCTAGATGTTCGTATTGCCCAACTTTTTTGGGTTTGGGGGCATAATGGGACCCGACACTTGTCAGTAGCAATGACAGCTTTAGCCTTCCTTTATCGAGGACTCACCCATTTTACCATTGGAGATATTGACTTCATAGAAGGATGCACATATGCTTTGCAATTGTGGTTTCTCAAGCATGTGGGACCCCAAGCCAGTCTATTCAGAAACACTGATGAAGCATTGACAATTTCAAAACAACACCGCTGTTTGATTGAGCAGTTAGATGGAAATGAGATCATTTGGAACTATTGTGATCATCGTCAGGGCCTGCCTCGTTACACTCACCATCGTCATGGGCGTACTACACTCTTGGGCCTTCATAACTGATTATTGTGCTGATAGATGCATGAGACAGTTCTCTTAAAGGCAGAAGATGGTTTCCGTGCATACACCAATTGGAGCAATTCCCGAATTCGACCTCAGTTCTCCTCAATGGGCGGCAGTGTTTGCAGTAGCCTGACAAGAATGGAAGGCGCAGATATCTTACACTTGGTCTGCATGCCCAGTGGTAAAGAAAGAATATTCCAAGTGGTGTGTTATCACCCCAAATTTTTCAAAAAACGGGGTTATTAAAATTTTGGGTCTATTATTTTTAAAATGAAGTTTAAATCCAAGTTTAGTTCCAAAATCCAAGTTTAGATCCAAATCTAGCATTTCAAACTCAAAATCCAATTATCAAATTCAAATTAGATCTAAAATCCAACTTTCAAATCCAAATTAGAACAAGACTCATTTGTCCATCCTTTTGACAAAAAAACCTTCTTTTAGAGGGCGATGTTGGTCTTTTGGTGGGCAAGACCTATTTGCCCCTCCTTTTGACAAAAGAAACTTCTTTTAGAGGGTGATTTTGGTCTTTTGGTGGGTAAGACCTATTTGCCTCTCCTTTTGACAAAAGAAACTTCTTTTAGAGGGTGATTTTAGTCTTTTGGTGAACAAGAGTCATTTGACCCTCCTTTTGACAAAAAAACCTCCTTTTAGAGGATGATTTTAGTCTTTTTGAATTGACAAGACCCATTTTAAAATATATTTTTATAAACCTAATGGTCAATCATACCCATTTTCAAACAATTTCTTTTTCAAAATAATTCAAAATTATGTGAAATTCAAAAAAATTCAAATTTAGGGTTTTGGCTTCAAAGCTCTTATCTCTTTAATTCAAATCTAGAATTCGAATTTTAAATTTTGGCTCCAAAGCTCTTATCTCTTTAATTCAAATCTTGAATTTGAATTTTAAATTTTTGGCTCCAAAGCTCTTCCCTCTTAAATTCAATTCTTGAATTCGAATTTTAAATTTTGGCTCCAAAATCTTTATAAATACCCCATAATCTTCTCTCTTGAGAGGGGCCAACCATGGAGGAACCTCTTGTGCTTCCTCACTTCAAATTCCAAATTTTTCTTTGCTCTCTCTTTCCATTTCTCTCTTCTTCTCCAACTTAGAGTAATTTTCATCAAGCAACAACTCTTCAAGGGAGCATCAAAGATCTCTTGGAAGCTTCATCTTCAATATCTTGGGAGCTTCATTCAAGGCAAATCCAAGATCATTCAAGAGAGGGTTCATTTCTAATATCAATCACATTCGAGGTATGTAATCTTCCTTTATTTTTATTTTCATTTTCTCTTCTCTCTGTGGCATTTCCATTATTATTCATATCCGAGATATGAAAATCTCTATTTTCGTTTCATCATTTTCTCTCTTCTTCCTCTCCCCATGGCCATATGAGATAGCCCTCAATCTCCATTTTTAGAGTCAAGAGGCTATGCTCGAGTGACACGGGAGCATAAGAAGATGAGATGATCATTCATTTTCATCATGCAATCTTTCCTTTTTCATATCTTCATTTTCCTTTTGCCATCTTTCCATGGCCATGCAAGATAGCTCAAATGATCCGGAATCAAGAGCTACTCTTGGGTGCACCGGGAGTATGAGCAAGACGGAACAAAATTCGTATCTTCATTTATCTCAAAAAATATACTTGATATATTGTCTTCATTCATCATTCATGCTTGAAATGATGCTCATGCATGATATTCTAATCTTCTATTTATATTACCCAATGCACGATGAGAGTGAGTGTTTGGGGTTGGGATTTCTTCTTGTGACTTTTGAGGTTGGGGCTTGTCCAACCCGGGAAGACCCTTACGAATATGTACATGTTAATATGCATTTGCATGCCATTTTATACTAATTTCTTTTAATCACCCCATTAGAAACCCTAAAGAGTGTCTCGATGTGTCACTAGATTTTCTTCCATACCCAATGGTGGAAGAAACATATTCCATTGCAACCAACAAAATCATGACATTCTATGCTTTTATATAAATCATATTTTCCAAAACATTTTCAAAAGAAACCTTCTAATATGGCCTTGGAGACTTAACTTAGGTTATTGCATGAGCCCAAGTTCCCCTCCGGCCTACATCAAAAATTGAAGTCGGCTATTTTTAATTCATTTCTTGATTTTCATATTCATGAAGACATATGCATATATACATGTTATATACGTTTGTGTGGACATGAACTTTCTTTGTCATTCTCTTTTTATGATTTAACATGTCATTTTACAAACTCTCATATATGTATATATAAATATATATACATGTATTCCATTTTAAATCTCTTTCCCTTTCTAAAATGATCTTCTCTTCTCTATTTAATTTAAACTTCATTTTCACAAGTTTTCATATACGTATCTATACGTATATATATATATATATATATATATATATATATATATATATATATATATATATATATATATATATATATATATATATATATATATATATATATATATATATATATATATATATATATATATGTATATGAATGTGTACCTTTCTTCCTTTTAAATATTTGATTTGATGATCTTCAAGGTCTCTTTCTCTATATCTCTCTTGGGATCAAGTCTTCCATCTTTTCTATTCTTTCAATATTTTTCCTTATCATTTAATATCTTAATTTTTCATTTTCCGATTTCATTAAGACCACAAACCAAGTAATGACCCAATATTGGATTCATGCTTGATAGTCTACAATCCCTAATCCATTTTCAAAACTTTTCCTTCATATATATGATATTTACAAAAAACAAAAATCTTAGATGTATGTTATGGTAGGAATTCCATTAGATGAATGTTGTGGTAGGAATGAATATTTTCCTTTCAATCATATAGGATCAATGCATCCATTCATTTCACTTCCACTCAATATCACAAATGAGCATAATCACATCTCTAAAAGAACTTAAGCAAGATGAGATGGAGCTCTAACTAGGTGGTAACCGAATTAGAGCAAAATCTCAAGCCTACTTAAAGTCTTAAGAGAACACTACAGTGATTTCAAAATGATTTCTCAAATTTTCAAATGATATTTACTAATTCCTCTTTTTCCTCAAAATATTTCACATTTTCAAGCAACTCTTCAAGAGTCTTTTCAAAAGTTTGAAACATCAAACTTTCAATATTTTCTACACCGCATATAGAATTAAAAGGATGTTTAAGTTAAAATGAAATGCATCAATAATAAACATAGCCCTTGGGTTGATTACCCCCGGTAAAGGCGCCGGGAACGGTCAATCCTCGTACCAACGGGCGAGTCCCTTTCTTCCCTATTTCAAAGCAAAACCTCATTTTTCTGAAGCACTCCAAAACCAATGAAAATTTTGGGATGCAAACATGGTGGGATGCCAACAGACCACCATCTATCATTCCCTAAAAAGTTTATATTGTCAAACTTTGTACTCCTTATGTCGTTTTCAGTCATCATCATCTTTGTTAGTGTTTTCTTTGGTGTAACTTTGAAACTTTTAATGCGATATGAACCTTCATTTTGTCATCATTTCCCTCTAATAACTCCATTTTCTTGTCTCATAAGGTGAATACTTGAAAGCCAACAAGGTGGTTGAAACTAGATCGCAAGCTAAGCAGGCTCCTCAGAATGAGGCATCATCTTCTAAACTCCGGCCAGAAACACTTGGCCTCCCAGCAATTGAGCAAGAAGGTTATCATATATTTTGTTTGTTCATGGAGTGATTCATGAGGGAGCATGAAGAGCAAAAAGCCTTGATGGTTACTCCAGAACCAAAGAATGAAAAGGTTGCCAAGCAGAAAAGAAAGAAGAAAAAGAACAAGTCCTCTCCTATAGATCAGGATGAAGATTATTTGAGTTCAGATTTAGCAATTAGTATGGAAGAAAAACCCAAATTGCTTCCTCTCAAGAAGAAAAAGACAACAAAGAAAAACAAAAAAGGAAAAGAACTTATGATAGAAAATAGCTTACCTAACCCTATCACCACTGGAAGTTCAGAAGAGAAACCTAAGATAAAGAGAAAGCCCACCAAGAAAGTCAAAAAGACAAAAAGGTACATCCCTAGCAGTAGCTCAGACAGTGAGAGTTCTGAAGAAAAAGTAAAGGAGATCAAGGGCAAGAAGAAAAAGACCAAGCCAGAATTGGTTGAATCAAGTGATGATGAAAGTCTGACTAAGCGCAGATTCTATGAAATGGAGAAAAGAATGAACAATCTTGAGCTTAGGGGGAAGGGGAAACGTTCATACTCATGTGAGGACTACTACCTTGGCATTGAAGGGGATGAAGACGTGAAAGGCTTGCCTAGAGAATTCATCAGATATGATGGAACCACTTACCCACACATTTATCTTTCAATATTTTTCAATGATTGCTACAAAATTCGAACAAATAACAGAGCTTTGTTCCAATATTTTCCAAGAAGTCTTGAAGGCATTGCCGCACAATGGTACAAAGAAAATGTCAATCCAATCGAGCTGAAGGAATTTGACAAATTGATTAACATGTTTGTCGAAAGATTTGAACAAAATGCTCCCATGGCTCCAACCCTCAATACCATTTGCAGTCTTTGTTAGAAACATGGAGAAAGTGCTCGAGAATTCATTCAAAAATGGAGAATTCAATGCAATAGGATGAAGGAGCCCATTTTTAAGACACAAGCTTTGTCACTCATTTGGAAAAATCTTGCCCAACCCTTGAAAAGTTTCATCCACAACGCCCCGATCAAAACATTTGTTGAATTGATTGAACAAGCAAACTCAATAGAAGAAGGAATTGAGGAAGGAGATTTCGATGGAATTATCACTCCTAAGTACAAAGAAGATGGAAAGAAAGGAGGAAGGACACAGTTTCCTGCAAACTTCATAGCCAATGCTGACATTAGAAAGGACCATGGCAATATCTATAAGCAGCACAAAGAAGTCACTCACAAGAATAACATGCAGTTCCCCAAAAGCAATGATGAAAGAAAGAACAAGCACCCAGGCTGGGGCTATGACCGAAAATTCACTCCTCTCAGCCATTCTCGTGAAAAGATCCTTGAATACCTTCTAGCCAAAGGAACTATCGTCTTGTCAAAAGTACCAAAGCTTCCGAAAATAATGGGAAGAAATAAAGAAAAACTGTGCAAGTTTCATCGTGCCCCTGGTCATGACACTGAGGATTGTTTTGTCCTCAAAAAATATTATTCAAGACTTCATCAACAAGGAACTCAAGATTTGTGATAAAAGCACCCCTGAGATACTAAGAAATCCATTTTCTGACCACGGAATGGCGGCAGTGGCCATTATCACTATAGGCACTCCACTTTCGTATCATCCACAAGAGCACATTCGACCTTATATTGTAAGCGGTTTCACACAAAGTCATGGTAGCAGACCAAGGTAAGGAACCTCTGGATTTCATTGTTATGATGAATGGCAAGACAGGAAGTTCGCCCAAGAAACTTCTCATGATTTCGAAGACTTTTATCTTACAATACAACGAATCATCAGATGACTCCTCAGATAAAGATCCATGCTATTTGGATGTTCTTCCCTTAGAAGAGCGTATGGTTGAGGGAGACTCAGTTCAAGCTTCTAAAAAACAGTCAATTACCTTCTCAAAAAAAGACCTCTCAAAATGGGGATATTTCCATGAAGATGCTCTTTACATCATCGTTCAGGTCAATAGGATGACGGTGCCACATGTGTTGATTGATGGAGGAAGTGGTCTGAATATTTGTCCTGATCTCACGGCCAAAACATTGGGGTTTTGTGAAGACAAATATTGCTCAAATGATATCAAGATCTACGGATATGATGGTCGTGGCATGAACAACAAAGGTACTCTCGATATGAACGTGACCATCAAAAATACTAGCCATCACATTGTGTTCCATGTGGTAGATGTGCCACCATCATATAATTTACTTTTGGGATGACCCTGGATCCACCAAGTACGAGGAATCTCATCCACTCTTCATGAATGCCTCAAATGAAATTTTGGCACATCAGTCATCACCATGCGTGCTGAGGATCCAACCGAAATGCTACTACAACCAATGCTACCTAGGCCAATTGACCCAGTGGATGTACCCATCATAAGAACAACAAAGGACAGACCTTTGGAAGAATGGATGCAGAACATGAAGATAGGTGAATCATCTGAAAGTGCCCATATTGTTTTGAGCAATCATGCAAGTTACCAAGAACATCCTTTATATGTTCATTTCACAAAAAAACCTAAAGGTTTTCAGTTGCTTCTGAAAGGCGGCTACCGTCCATTCACTGGCCTCGAAAAAAGTGAAGATGGAATCTTGCAACCGATTAGCATCCCTTTTCATATGAACACGAGAGGACTGGGATATTATGAAGGAATTTGAACAAGATTTTGGGGGCTAATAGTATTCACTTTCGTTTCAAATCCTCCCCTGAATTTTGTAATTTTAAATATATTTTTTGTCTGATCTCATGAGAGGACCCATTCTATGAACTAATAACTTGTTTATATGCAATGCAAGAAATCTTTCATTGTCAATTTTAATTTCGTTCAACTCTTTCCTTCATCCTCTTTACAGGATGTCAGAACTCAATATGTCTCAGTTTATTCTTTTTCGTTGGAAGTCCCCCCAAAAAGCATTTGTCGAACAAGCAGTTGGTGAAATGGATTTTTTGACAATGCTCGAGTCAGAATTAACAGAATTCACTCAGATTCAGAAACAAGAACATACTTCATCCTTGGTTAATGATCCAATTGAAGAGATTAATATTGGAACTAGTGAAGATCCTAAAATTCTTTAAATTGGTACCAGTTTATCAGTGGATGAGAATAAAATATTGGTGGACTTTCTCATAAGTAACTAAGAAGCGTTTGCTTGGACTTATGAAGATATGTCAGGCTTAGACCCCCAATTGGTCGAACATTGTTTTCCCTTAAATCCTAATTGCAAGCCGGTTAAGCAAAAATCGACCAAGCTTGACCCACGATTAGAAGGCCCTATAAAAAAAGGACTAGAGGACCTGCTAAAGGCAAAATTCATTCATGTCATTGATTACCCCGAATGGTTGGCGAACATTGTGGTGGTCCCCAAGAAAAATGGCAAAGTCAGGTTGTGCATCGACTTTTGAGACCAGAACAAAGCCATACTGAATGATGATTATCCTCTTCCAAACATTGATCTGTTGGTAGACAATACTGCAGGTCACGCAATGTTTTCTTTCATGGATGGATATTCGGGATATAATCAGATCAAATTAGTGTGAAAGATTCTCCTCGTTGTCAAGGAGAAATCAATGGAGATTGACATCCACTAAAGTTGGCAAGCAGAATCGTCAATTGACGAGCGAGTCAGCTAAGGAAATAATTTTTGAATTCAAATCTCATGAACGTTGTGTCATTGTCGTATTACCATACTTAGATTACATGGTGTATCATTGTTGTATTACCATACTTAGACCACACGTTGCACTATATAAAGAGAAGAAGGACTCTTGCAAAATACAATGCAAGAGAATTGGTATTCTATTGTGCTTCATCTTCTCTCTCTCTCTTGTGTTGATTGTTCCTTCAATTAGTAGTCAAAAATCAACCTAAGACCGCTTTTACTACACCCTGGGGCTAACAGAGATAACTATTTGTTGTGGAGGAGCCAACTTGAGTCTATGATGATATCTCAAGATTTGATGAAGTTTGTTGATGGATCTGGCGAAGCTCCATCAGAAACGATTTTGAGAGATGGCAAAGATGAACTCAATCCTGAGTTCGCCATATGGAGAAAAACAGATCAATTGGTTTTGAGTTGGATCAAAGCTACCGTTTCCAAAGCTGTCCTCGGTCAAATAATCAGGACTCGCTCAGCGCGAGAAGCCTGGAAAGCACTGGAAAATTCCTATGGCTCGCCGTCTCCACTACGAGTCATGTTATTGAAGAATGAACTGGTGTTCATCAAGAAAGGTAACTCGGATATGACCTCTTACTTGCAGAAAGTTAAATTTTTAGTTGATTCTCTTGAAGCGGCTGGCTATCATACACCAAATGAAGACTTAGTTCAAATCATACTTAATGGACTTCCATCAAAGTATGAAAGTTTGATCACTTCTGTAGTCACGTCCTCAACAAAATTGCCTAGTTTTTCTGAGCTTTATGATCTTTTATTGAATCAAGAAACACGTCTTCAACTTATGAAACATGATGTTGAGTCACCTATGGAAAAGCAAGTTACTATAACAGCCTTCAATACCTTTCGAGGCCATGGACGTGGGCGCGGTCGAGGCTATTATCATGGAAGAGGCGGCCGTGGTAGAAACCAGTCTTTTCAGCCGGCCCAAAATCAATTCCATAATCATCAAACGACTGGTTTTCAGACAAACAATCTCTCACAGCCAAACCATCAGCACGCTGCCCTACCATCCAAGAAGATCATCGAGTGCCAATATTGTGGCCGTAAGGGTCACACAGCCAAGACATGCTGGGATATTAATCCTCGCGCATTTTCAGCCTTAACATTACAAGAATCAGGTGATGAATACTGGTATCCAGATACAGGGGCAACCAACAATATTGTCACTAGTGATGGAAATATGGAGAACAAGCAAACATACTCAGGCTCCAAATCTGTAATGGTTGGAAATGGTAAGTGTCACCCTATTTCTCACGTAGGGGACTTACAGGTTAATATTCAAGGGGCTGATTTTATTCTGAAAAATAGCTTGCATGTTCCTAAGATAGCACACAATCTGATTTCTGTGGGTCGTTTTACATCTGACAACAATTGCATTTTTGAATTTACTCCATCTGAATTTGTGATCAAGGACCACCAGACAGGAGAAATACTTCTTCGAGGACCGAAAACTAGTAATGGTCTTTACCCAGTTCAAGTAAAGACTAGATCTAGTGATGACATCAAGAAAGCGTGTGTGGCTCAACAAATAAAGAAGGTTCGAGGGTCGTATGAGGAATGGCATCGGCGACTCGGACATGCTAATAGGAACATAGTATCTTTGCTTAATGCTCTCAGTTACATCTCAATAAGCAGCCCTATTCCGAAAAAGGTGTGTGAACACTGTCTAATTGGAAAGGCGCATAAGTTACTGTTTCCCTTGTCATTTTTTCATGCTGCTAAACCTCTTGAACTCCTTCACATGGATGTTTGGGGACCAGTCCTGGTAGAGTCCAAAGATGGTTTTAAGTATTTTCTATTAATTGTTGATAATTATTTCCGTTTTACATGGTTGTTTCCATTGAAAAATAAAAGTGACGTATGTTAGTGTTTCGTCAATTTCAAAACTCTTGTGGAAAACCAGTTGGGAACTACCATCAAAACTGTTCAATCAGACAATGGCGGAGAATTTTGCAATAAAATTCTTGAAAACAAGTTGGAAAATCAAGGAATTATGCACTGTTTTTCATGCCCCTATACACCCGAACAAAACGGGATTGTAGAAAGGAATCGACATGTAGTTGAAACAGGATTAAGTATGTTTCATGATGCTCAACTTCATCATCGGTTTTGGGTGGAAGCCTTTAGAACTGCGGTTTATATCATCAATCGGCTGCCTACTCTCAAACTAGATCAAAAATCACCATTTCAAATGCTATTTAATCAAGTTCCCGATTATAGCTTTCTTCGAGTGTTTGGATCCAAGTGCTATCCACTATTGACGTTGAGTAATGACAACAAGTTTCAACCAAAGACAACTCAATGCATTTTTATTGGATATGGGAGTCGACACAAGGGATATGTATGTCTAGATCCAAAATCAAGGCGAATGATAATTTCTCGCCATGTTATTTTTGACGAGCACTCTAGAGGCTCTAGCAACACCAGTGATATCTCTTTTCAAGAGGCTGATCTTCAACAGTGGGCATCACAATTTCATAGTGAGTGCAATACAACAGACCCAGGACAAGCTACAATAAGCGACTCTCATACAGAAAGGATCGTCATCCCTCCAGCAATCAATATAGAGGGTCAACCAAGTGAGGGTCAGACCGAAGCAATCCAAACTCAATCTGACGTGCCACATATGGATGTTGTTCCAGATCAACCATCCACAAGGGCAAGCCAAGATATCATCACCCTTACTCAACAGCCATTAACACACTCGCATAGAATGGTTACTGGTTCTATAACAGGTACGTCATCTCATACTCATAAAATGGTCACTCGGTCTATGACAGGCTCTCTCAAAACCAAAGCGTTCTCTGCTCAAACAAAGATGGGAGTTGAACAGGAGCCAACTACATTCAAGGAAGCCAGCAACGTTACTCATTGGATTAACGCTATGCAACAAGAAATACATGCGCTGCATAAAAATCAAACCTGGAATCTTGTCCCATGACGACCAAAGTATAATATTATTGATATGAAATGGATATACAAGATCAAACGCACTGATGATGGTTTTATTCATGGTACAAGGCATGTCTGGTTGCTCGAGGATTCTTACAAGAAGCGGGGGTAGATTATTTGGAGACTTTCAGTCCCACGGTTAAGCCCACTACAATTCGCGTCATTCTTACCATCGCTGTACAACATGCATGGTCTCTTCGCCAGCTCGACTTTGATAATGCATTTCTAAATGGCTTTCTCCATGAAGACGTTTACATCGTCCAACCAGAAGGATTTGAAGATCCAAGTTTTTCGTCTCATGTTTGCAAACTCAACAAAGCGTTGTATGGATTGAAGCAGGCCCCTCGAGCATGGTATCAACGCCTGAGTACCTTTCTCAGTGACAGTGGATTTCATGTATCTCAATCAGATGCATCTCTATTTATTTTTCACCAAGGATGTGAAAGGATACATATCTTAGTTTATGTTGATGATGTTATCATCACCGGATCGTCAAATGCGCTCATAGATCAAACTCTTGCCAAACTTAGGGCATCATTTTCAGTCAAGGACTTGGGTGATTTATCATATTTTCTTGGCATTGAGGTGACTCGGCAGCCCAACTATTTGGTTCTTCAGCAAGGAGCCTATCTTAACAATGTATTACAAAAAGCTAACATGACCAATGCCAAGCCTACCCAAACACCTATGTCAACTGGCCATGTTTTGGGATCTAGCGCTCCATTCTCGGATCCTACTCTCTATCGGAGCGTGGTGGGAGCATTACAATATCTCACCCTCACACGTCTAGATGTAGCATTTGCAGTCAATCGAGCATGTCAATACATGCATCAACCTTTAGAATGCCATTGGAGGCTCATCAAGCGAATTCTCAAATATTTGCAGGGCACAAGCCAGCTTGGACTATGCATTCAAAAATCAGATCATCTTCACTTAAGCGCATTTGCTGATGCTGATTGGGCTGGAAATACTGAAGACGGAAAATCAACAGGTGGATGTGTAACATTCTTGGGTAATAATCTTATCTCCTGGGCATCTAAGAAGCAACGAACCGTAGCTCGTTCAAGTACAGAAGCTGAATATAAATCTCTCGCATATGTTGCTGCAGACTTCCTATGGCTAAAAGCTCTACTGATCGAATTGGGCATATCATGCATTGGAACTCCAATATTGTGGTGTGACAATATAGGTGCATTATACTTAGCAGCGAACCCGGTTTTTCATGCTCGAACAAAGCACATCGAAGTTGATTTCCACTTTGTGCGAGATCATGTATCAAAGGGAAATATCTCAATACAGTTTATCAGATCATCCGAGCAAATAGCAGATGGACTGACCAAACCTCTTGGATCTACTAAGTTCAAAGAATTTAGAGACAAGCTGAGCATTGTTCCTGCCACGCTCAGCTTGAGGGAGCGTGTGAAAGATTCTCCTCGTTGTCAAGGAGAAATCAATGGAGATTGACATCCACTAAAGTTGGCAAGCAGAATCGTTAATTGAGGAGTGAGTCAACTAAGGAAATAATTTTTTAATTCAAATCTCATGAACGTTGTGTCATTGTTGTATTACCATACTTAGATTACATGGTGTATCATTGTTGTATTACCATACTTAGACCACACGTTGCACTATATAAAGAGAAGAAGGACTCTTGCAAAATACAATGCAAGAGAATTGGTATTCTATTGTGCTTCATCTTCTCTCTCTCTCTTGTGTTGATTGTTCCTTCAATTAGTAGTCAAAAATCAACCTAAGACCGCTTTTACTACACCCTGGGGCACTTTTTGTTACACGGTAATGTCATTTGGGTTGAAGAATGCTGGAGCAACCTATCAAAAAGCCATGACTGCCATCTTCTATGACCAGATGCATAAAATCATGGATGCGTATATCGATGACATATTGATCAAATCCGAGATGAGAGAAGATCACATTGAAACTCTTGCACAAGTATTCAAGAGGCTTTTATAGTACAAGCTTCGCTTGAATCCTCAAAAATGTGTGTTTGGGGTTGAGTAAGGCAAGCTCTTGGCTTTCATGGTCAATAAGAAGGGGATTGAAATGTATCTTACCAAAGCTAGGGCAATAATCGATATTTCACCACCTACCAATATCAAGGAGTTGTGAAGCTTGCAAAGACGAATCCAATCTATCAGACGATTTATTTTTAATCTGGCTATGAGATGTGAACCATTCAACCAACTGCTGAGGAAAAGCGTCAAGTTTGAATGGGGTTTTGAATGCCAACCGTCATTAGAAAAGATCAAAAAATACCTTCTAAATCTATCAATTCTAAAACCACCAGTGTTGGGTGGACCATTGCTGCTTTATATCATAGTGAATGAGTCAGCATGTGACGGCTTTTTGGCACAATATGAGGAAGGAAGTCGCATCGAGCATGCAGTCTATTATATTAGCAAGAAATTTGTCAAGTACAAAAAGAAGTACTCTCCAATAGAGAAAACTTGTCTGGCATTGGTTTGGATGTGTCAGAAGTTGAGACATTATTTATTAGCTTGTAAGGTCAAGATACTCTCCAAGCTAAATCCTCTCAAGTACATCTTGGAACAACCATTCCTTACTGGGCGTATCGCCAAATGGCAAGTTCTGTTGATGCAATATGATCTTGAATCTGTGTCTCAAAAGTCAATCAAAGGACAAGCAATTGCGGATCAGTTAGCGGACTTCCCTCAGTACGAAAAAATCAGAACAAATGATGAGTTTCCAGATGAACATGTAATAAGATTGGAAACGGTTCTGATATGGAAGATGTACTTTGATGGGTCCAAAAATGTAATGGGAGCAGGCAGAGTCATATTACTCATCACTCCAGAAAACGAAATGATCTTGTACTCTTTGAAACTTGATTTTTCATGTACCCATAACATGGCTGAATATGAAGCCATCATACAAGGACTTCATTCTTTATTGAGTTTTCAAGTGAAAAGAGTGCATGCCTTCGGCGACTTTCAGCTTATTATAAACCAAGTGAATGGAGAATGGCAAGTCAAAGACAAAAAGTTGGTGCCATATCAAGAAATAGCTGCCTCCTTAATTTGTCGATTTGAAGAAGTACAATTGGCTCATGTAAAGAGAGAAGGTAACCCTATTGCAGATGGCCTCACGAGTTTAGGATTCACCATCACTTTTTGAACCAATGAGGCAATCTGTTCTTTTGAAATTGGAAAATTAGAACACCCTGCTTTTGAAATGATGGCGCATGTTCATCATATCCAAAGGGGGACTACGCATTGGTATCATGACATCAAAAGGTACATTGAAAGCGGAGAATTCCTGACTAAAATGAACAAAAAACATACAATATATGTCAGCGAGGTACTTTATTCTTGCAGGGGTATTATACAGACGTGGATTTAGCACTGAATACTCTAGGAGATTGTGGGGGCAATGTTGGTTACCAAACCCTCACCAAATAAATAATTGGATGAGGATATTATTGGCCTACCATGCAAAAAGACTGTCACCAATACGTCAAAAGATGCAAAGAATGCTAACTGCATGCTCATGCAGGCAAGGGGTTAAACTTGCAATGCTAGCCAAAGCAACCCATGCAGGCAAAAGGGTTAAACATGTGCTACAAGCCAAAGCAACCCACATAGTTAAAGGGTTCAACTTGTGATGCAAGTCAAGGCAACCCATTCAAGGGGGTTAAACCTGAATTTGAAATTGCAAACTCGTGTAGGTAAGGGGTTAAACCTGCAATTTAAACTCAAACAACTCATTGAGGTGAGGGGATAAGCCTGAAACATCACTTTGCACACACTTTGTTTGAAAAATTTTTGGTGCTTATCTTTGTCACTAAGCCCGGCTAGCACCGACTTAGTAACAAAGAGGGGCATCTGTAATCACCCCAAATTTTTTCAAGCCCAAAATCTAATTCTTAGATCCAAAACCCAAGTTCAAATCCAAATCAAGCATTTCAAACCCATTTGCCTCTCATTTTGACAAAAAAAAACCTCATTTTAGAGGGTGATTTTGGTATTTTTGGTGGGCAAGACTCATTTGTCATTCTTTTTTACAAAGAACCTCCTTTTAGAGGGTGATTTTGGTCTTTTTGATGGGCAAGACCCATTTGCCATTCCTTTTAACAAAGAATCTCCTTTTAAAGGGTGATTTTGGTCTTTTTAATGAGTAAGACCCATTTTCCCTTCTTTTTTACAAAGAACCTCCTTTTAGAGGGTGATTTTGGTCTTTTTGGTGGGCAAGAACCATTTACCCCTCATTTTGACAAAAAAACTTTCTTTTAGAGGGCGAATTTAATCTTTTGGGTGGACAAAGACCCAACTCATTTTTTTTTAAAAGTTATTTTTTATAAGCCTAATAGCCAATCATACCTATTTTCAAACCATTTTTTTCAAAATAATTCAAAATTATGTGAAATTCGGATGCAAATAGGGTGAAATTCAAAAAAGAACAAATTTGGGTTTTGGCTCCAAAATCCTCTATAAATACACCCCACTTCCCCCCTCTTGGGCAAGATTGGCCCTTGGGAGAAACTCTAATGTATTCTCACTTAGACTTAGAGTTTCTCTTGAGCTCTCTCTCTCTCCATTTTCCTCTCCAATTTGGAGCAAACTACAGCCCTCTTGGAGGCATCATCTTGAAGCTTCACTCAAAAGGGATATTCAAGTGAATGTGTTTATTTTTCTTAGGTCATTTCTCATTAGAGGTATGTAATCATCATCCCTCTCATTTCTTTCTTTTTTTTCTTCTCATCTTCATCTCCTCATGGTCAAAGGAGATATCACTCAACCTCTTTTTAGAGACAAGAGGCTATGCTCAAGTGCACCGGGAGTATGAGAAGATGAGATGATATTTTATTTCATGATTAAATCATGCTCTTTCAAGTATTTTTGTTGTTGTTATTCTTTCTATTCATTAATATGTTCTTATTATTATGTTATTCCTTTTTCTTGAACATAGTCTTGTTGTTGTTTTCATTTTCTCTTATCATCTTCATCTCCCCATGGCCAAAGGAGATAGCACTCAACCTCTTTCTAGAGACAAGAGGCTATGCTCCAGTGCACCGGGAGCATGACAAGATGAGATGATATTTTATTTTATGATTAAATCATGCTCTTTCAAGTATTCTTGTCTTGTTCTTTCTCTTCATTAATATGTTATTGCTATTTCTTTTTCTTGAATATAGTCTTGTTGTTGTTTTCATTTTCTCCTCTCATCTTCATCTCTCCATGGCCAAAGGAGATAGCACTCAACCTCTTTTTAAGGACAAGAGGCTATTCTCAAGTGCACCGGGAGCATGAAAAGATGAAATGATCTTTCATTTCATGATTCAATCATGTTTTCTCTTTTATTGAATGTAGCATTGTCTTCATTTCTTCATTTTCTTCTCATCTTTATCTCCCTATGGCCAAAGGAGATAGCACTCAATCTCTTCTTAGAGACAAGAGGTTCTTTATTTTTATCTTCATATTAATTTTTGAGGTTGAAACTTGTCCAACCCGGGGAAACCTTCACGAATATGTACATGTTAAAAATGCATTCTCATGCCATTGTGTATAAGTTGTCTTCCTAATCACCCATTAAGAAGCCTAATGAGTGTCTCGTTATATTGTTTGTTTTCTTCCATACCCAACGGTGGAAGAAATATATCCATTGTAACAACTAAGTAATAACATTTTATATTTATATATAAATCATAGTTTCCAAAACGTTTTCAAAACTAACCTCCTAATACGGCCTTAGGGACTTAGCTTAGACTCTTGCATGAGTTCAAGCAACCCTTCGGTCCATATTAAATTTGAAGTTAGTAATCTTAAGTTATTCCTTTATTTCTAATCTTGTGAAGACATGTATGTATATACATATTATATACATCTATGCACACATGATGATCCCCCCATCTTTCTCTCTCTATGCTTTCACTTTCCATTTTACAAATTTTCATATATGCATATGCATATATGTGCTCTATTTTCTCTCTTTCGAATATTTTATTCTTCTTTTCAAGACAAATATCTCCACTTACAAAATTTATTATACATACCCATATATACATATGTATATTTTTCTTTTCCTCTAAAACTTCTCTTTTTCTCTTCAAATTAATACATCTTTTTCTCTTAAGCTTTCATATATGTGTACATGTGATGGTATGTACACATATATGCATGTCTTTCTCTATCTCTCTCTTTCTTTTCATAAGAGTGTTTTATCTCTTGTATTCTTTTAACATTCTTCTCTCACGATTTTTCTATTTACCAATTTCATTAAGACCACAAACCAAGTAATGACTCAATATTGGAATCATGCTTGATAGTCTATTATCCATATCCCTTTTCAAAAATTATTTCTTCTTATATACAATAATTATAACAACAAAATCTTAGATGTATGTTGTGGTAGGAATGACTTTATATGAATGTTGTGGTAGGAATGTTTTACATTCTTCCAATCATATAGGATAAATGCATCCATGCATTCTCACCCATTTTATTTCACTTATGATCACAAGCATCTCTCCAAAAAAACTTAACCAAGATGGGATGAAGCTCTAAATAGGTGGTAACCAAATTAGAGCAAATTCTCAAACCTACTTAAAGTCTTAAGAGAACACTAAAGTGATTTCAAAATGATTGCATAAGCTTTTCAAATGATGTTTACTAATTCTACTTTTTCCTCAAAACATTTCACATTTTCAAGCAACTCTTCAAGAGTCTTTTCAAAAGTTTGAGACATCAAACTTTCAATATTTTCTACACCGCATATAGAATCAAAATGATGTTTAAGTTAAAATGAAATGTATCAATGATGAACATAGCCCTTGGATTGACTACCCCCAATAAAGGCACTGGGAACGGTCAATCCTCATACCGACGGGCGAGTTCATTTCATTTGCTATTTCAAAACAAAACTCAATTTTCTGGAACACACCATGGGTCCATTAGTTTCAATATTCATATCCTTTAGTAAGGCTTTAATCCATATCAATCTACATGTGCATGCTGCCATGGCTCTGTATTCGGCTTCTACGCTTGACCTGGCAACCACTGATTGTTTTTTACTCTTCTATGTGACAAGATTACCTCCAACAAGAGTGCAGTATCCAGAGGTTGATCTCCTATCATTTGGGTCACCTGCCCAATCAGCATCACAATATCCAACGACATCTAATGTCTAACCTCTCTTCATTAAAACTCATTTTCTGGGAGTTCCTTTAAGGTACCTAAGGATTCTATGAGCAACGTCGATGTTTGAAGACCTGAGCTTGTGCATGAATTGACTTATAAGACTGACAGCATACATGATGTCAGGTCCTGTAGCAGTAAGATAAATAAGTTTTTCAACAAATTTTTGAAAACTTTGGATATTCTCGACAAGATCACCTTCATTAGTTTTCAATTTGCAATTCATTTCAAGAGGTGTGTCGGCAGCTTTTGCTCCAATATTACTTGTCTCTTTAAGTAGATCTAGAGTATATTTCCTCTGACATATGAAAATACCTTTATATGAGTGCGCAACTTCAATCCCTAAGAAGTACCGTAAAACTCCTAGATCATTGATCTCAAACTGTTTGTTAAGAAATGTCTTCACACGAAGCATAAAAAGGTCATCATCACCTGTCAATATAATGTCATCAACATATACCAATAGGATAGTAGTTTTATATTCATGAATACGAGTAAACATGGTGTAATCTGCTGAACTCCATTTAAAACTACATTGAACAAGGGCATCACTAAGGCGAGCAAACCATGCTCAAGGAGATTGCTTGAGACCATATAGAGTCTTTTTTAGTTTGCATGCATAGCCACTCTTACTGCTTACACTGAGAGCAATTTCCATATACACTTCCTCAATAAGCTCTCCATTGAGGAAGGCATTTTTCACATCTGGTTGTATCAAGTTCCAGTTTTCATTTGTTGCAATTGACAACAAAGTCCTCACAGTATTCATTTTAGCAACCAGAGCAAATGTTTCTGAGTAGTCGATTTCTTTAGTTTGAGTGAACCCCTTTGCAACAAGTTGTGCCTTGAACCGTTCAATAGTTCCATCACTTTTGTATTTGATCTTCTATATCCACTTGCTCCCAACTAATTTTTTTCCTTTGGGAAGAAGCACCAAATCCCAAGTCTGATTTTTTTTCAGAGCATTCAGTTCTTCTTTCATAGCTTCCTTCCATTGAACATGTTTGATGGCTTCTTCAAAAATTTTTGGTTCGATGTGGAGATAAGAAAAAGGCATAGTTCCTATAGGTTGGGGAGAGATGTTCAAGGTTTAGGTATTGATCAATGGAATGGATTCGGTTTGTAAAGAGATAGGTGCGATAATCACTGAGTTTTGTAGGTGGTCTTGTAAGGCGGGGTGATTGACTCACATGTTGGTCTTCTAGGGGTATGTCTTGGGATAATGCGATAGGCTCTTCGAGGGTGATAGGGTTAGGAATAGGTTGAGGAGCTTCAATAGGTGAGTTGGATGTAATATCATGAGTAGTAGGTATATTTGATTCGAGGAAAGGATCTATGATGGGTTGAATAGGTTCAGGTTTAGTGGTAAAATTTGAGGAGTTCATGGAGCTATTATTGGTTTTCTCCTCTTGTTTTGATGTCTCAAAAGATGGTTCCTACTCAAAAAATTTAACATCACGAGAGACAAAGAGTTTTACAGTCAAAGGATCATAGCATTTATAGCCTCTCTTTTTGCTAGAATATCCCAAAAAAACGCAATTAACAGCACGGTTCTCAAATTTGTTTCTAAGATGGTCTTGAATATGAACATAACATTTGCAACAAAAAACTTTTAGATGTTGAACAGAGCACTTTCTATCAAGCAGAAGCTGAATAGGGATTTCATAGTTTATACTAGAATTTAGAATTCTGTTAGACAAGTAACACGCAGTGGCAATAGCATCAGTCCAGAAATAAGCAGGAACATTCATATGCATCATAAGAGCACGAGCAATATTAAGTAATTGATAGTTTTTTCTTTCAACGACACCATTTTGCTGAGGTGTCCCTGAGCAGGTGTACTGAGGCTCAATGCCTTTCTTTGCCAAGAATGACTTTAGAGTGTCATTGACATATTCCCCACCATTGTCAGACCGAAGTTTTTTAACTTTCATGTCGTATTGAGTTAAAATCATGCTATATTATTCTTCAAATACCTTAGGAACCTCACTTTTATTCTGAAGAAAGTATATCCAAGTCATTGATTTATCATCAATGAAGGAAACATAATACTTGAATCCTAAATAAGAGGCCTCAGGAGCAGTCGCCAAACATCAGAGAAAACAATATCAAATAAATTAGAGGACCTTTCACTAGAAGTGTGGAATGGTAACCTTGTAAATTTTACAAATTCACAAGCATCACAAGCCCAATGTTCAGTGACAAGGTTGGGAACAAGCCGTTGCAAACTATCATCTGATATGTGTCCAAGACAAGCATGTCACTTCTTGTAGTTTGACTTGTTCAAATTTTTTCTACTAGTAAGAAGACTAATGTCGCATGAATCCATGACATAGAGGCCACCATTTTCTTGACCTCTACCAATCACTTTCTTTGTGCCCTGTTCCTGAAAAATCACCTCCTTTGACGAGAAAATAACCAAGCAATTGTGAGATTTGGTTAACTTGCTAATAGATATCAAGCTGGTACTTATTTTTGGAACATATAAGACAGTAGACTTGATTCCTTTGTCACAAAAACTAGTTTTGCCAATGCCATAAACATTAATCGGACTCCCATCTGCAGTACAAATATGTTGCTTTTGTCCTTTGTTTACCTCATCTGATTTTGTTGGGTCACCGATTATATGATCAGTGGCTCTAGAATCAATTATCCAAGGTGAACATTTAGAAATTGTCACTAAAGCAAAGTTCTAACCTTCGCTCGAGTTCTCGACAGGTTGATATGTAATGAGGTTGGTAGTCTTTGCAAATTTCTGAAAAAAAATTCTCAAGATCATCTTTAGTCACAAAGTTTGCAAAATCTGGTGGCCTTGAAGATTTTTCTCTGGTAGGACGTCCAACAAGTTCCCAGCAGCGTTCCCGGGTGTGTCCGGTTTTCTTGCAGTGGGTGCATTTTAGACGTGATCGACTCCTTTGGCCATTAATGCTCTCGCCACCAAATTTGAAGTCGCTTTGTTTGTTATCGCCTTTTGTATAACAGACCATCTTGTCATTGTTGTTGTCATTGACATCGAGTTTTGGAGGGACATTCATGACTTTCCTTCGAGCCGCTTCACATTGTATCATTTGACACACACTATTAAAAGATGGTAGGGGATTGGAATTAAGTACCTGGCTGCATAGAGTCTCATACTCTCTTCCGAGACCTGCCAAATCCTTAAAGATCTTGTCTTCATCAAATCTTTTTTTATACACTTTTGGATCAGAAGTGGCTGGGCGATATTGAAGTAATTCATCATATAGGCTACGCATTTGGCCGAGGTAGAGAGTAATAGCTTTGTCTCCCACAGTGAGTTGCACAATCTCATTTTGAATTTCATAAACACGGGCGAGATTGTTCTGCTCATCAAACATTTCTTTCAAGTTGTCCCAAATGTCCTTTGTCGTTTCCACATAGAGAAGAAGATTAGCAACAGATGAATCCATGGAATTAATGAGCCATGACATAACCATGTCATTTTCACTCTCCCATTCACGATATATTTTTTTCTGGTGGTTTTATGTCACCATTGATGTATCCCACCTTTGAACGACTGCTCAGGAACAATCTGTCCACCTTTGCCCAACTTAGATAGTTTGGGCCTGTGAGAGGTTGTGAGGTAATCTTTAGAGTGTTATTGCCTTGATCAGATGATCCACTCTTAAAATTGCAAATGCTTCCTTCTTGGTGCATTGTTGCCATAGTTTAAAGAATAGAATAGTTAATAGAACTCACACCTGCTCTTTATCGCGATGGGAGGGAGATACCGTCAGACGTTCCTTCTTGTCATGGTGAGGATGCTGCTTCTGGCCCATGGCGCACAGAGCTGCATCGACAATGGGTGGACGTGCAGAGGTTCGCGGAGCTTCTCATGTCACCAGGAATCGTTCTCAACGATTCTGTTCATTGGGTCACCTTCCTCAGTGGGTATGTGCTCAAGCCCTTGACTTGTCAGAATCTGCTGGAGAAGCAGCTCCAAGACGCTGCCATCGTCAATACAGGTTGTGGCGATAAAGGGCAATAAGACTGGCGACCAGCAGATGTTGTTCTGTTTATGGTGAGGAGATGGCCTCTTGACCCTGGTGCTCTGATACCATGTTAAAAATTATGAAGAGGGACAGAAATAGAGTAACGAGAGTTTAGAGAGACATAGAGCAAGAGAAGAACAAGATTACGTGGTTCGGCATTGCAGCCTACATCCATGAAGGAGAAACAAGCTTCGTTAAACTGGTTTGTCTTGTGTTACATTGATGCTATGCTCTTTTATATAGGCAGGGGACAGACAAGGGATGAGGATAACAATTCCTTAGCCATCGAGAGATACTCGAGATAACAGCTAATCCTTAGAGAAAAATTTGAGATCTCAATATTCAGATTTGTTGCCTATCCAAGAGAGATCTTCGCTGGTTCAGCCTCATCAAGAGAGGTCTTCGCTCGCTGGTTCCACCTTCTTCCTTAACAGGAGGATGTCCCCCATAAAGGCTTATAATAATACTATAATCTAGGTATTTTTGAATAATTTTCCAATGAAAGCCAGAAATACACTTGATATTTTGCATCGACTGCTTTTTTATGATAAACTTTTACTTCTATGTATAATGTTGCATGAAATGTTATTTTTTTCTGTCTTTCCTGTTCACATACATTTTGTCTTTAAATTTGACTGTTGAAGGACGAATTGCCACCGAGCTTGCTAACAGTGATCTCAAGGCCTGTCAACTACAGGTTGCAAGTATATGGTAGATGATGAAAGCATTTCTTTCACATGTTTTTCTTATAAATTGTATGTCACATGATATATGGTTCATGGCTTCTTCTTCATATGTGTTTCTTTTTTAGTGATTCTAGTTGTATATTTTCTTGCTATTGGATTTGAGTTCAACTTTTGCTTTTCACTTTGAGACTTTTAGCTGTTGTATGCCAAACGGCTCATGGCTTTCATTTGCTATGTATTTTTATCCTTGTGAATGGTTATGCACCTCTCTGTCTTAGTTATTACGTTTTTCTATGTATAACTTGTAGTAAACAGCTACGTTCTTACTAAATTGAGATTGTCTTGTATTTGTTGCTAAAAATTTATTTAGGCCGTGTGTTTTAGGTTGGAAATGTTGTGCATTGGGATCAAATTTTTAGCAGATCCTGATTTGCAACTAGAAACTTGACGCTTTTTGTAGCCGTTTGGACCTGAATCCAGGATTAGGATCCCGGAAACCGCATCCCACCTGAGTGGTGGGTTTTCCAAGCATAAAAAAAAAATTTCATTAAGGCTTTGACCTCTTTCTCGAAGTTGGAGGCAAGTAAGGCTGGGATCCGGACTGGGTCGTCGGCGGGTACTTGGTTCTCTGCCCGGTACAGACCCAGGTCTGGTGCCAAAAACCCTGACTTGGGCCCAATGGGCTGGCCCGGATTGGCCCGACAGGGATCGATCCAGCTTGATAACACTTAAAAAAAAATATTATTATTAATATATATTTTGTTATTAAAAATATATTTTATGTTAAAAAATTATTTTTATATTTAAAAATATTTTTTATTATAACCAGGCCGAGCCAGACCCTTATTGATGTCTACTGTATAAACATGTTCTTGTTCTCTATTTCTAATAAAAATAATTTTATTCTTAGTAGGTTCATCCTAACTTCTGCTTGTGCTAGTTCGCATCATCTTCTATGAATTTTCACTTGATTTATGAAACTCATGTCTAACAGTAAAAGCCCAAGTTGAAAAATCATCCCTGTTAACCATTTTCGCCTGCAACTTAACGTATTCTTCAGCAGATAATAGATTAGAATGCAACGGTTGATCGATCCAAGAGAGAGAGAGTAGATATTTCAACATTACAAGAAAAGGCAACAAGAGGTTGGCACCAATACAAGACCAGTATACCACCGAGAAAATGAAACTAAAGACACTGAAAACCAACCGAAGAGCCAGTCGGCCCAGGGGCAGAGCCAAAGGGAGCTCGCATGGGCCCTAGCCCTAACGCTGGGCACTCTGCCGAGCCGCCGGCGGGTACCCGATACTTGGCCCGTCTCAAGCTCGGGTCCGAAAAAGAGGGTATCGGGTAGGCCTGATTCCTTATCGAGCCAGCCCAGTTGGGCCTGCTAAGCTCGAGTGGGCCCGATAATCTTCTTTATATTTACTTTTATTAATTTTTATATACAAATATAACATTTTATTATAGTCAATTACATTTATATATTGTTTTATATTAAATAATTTAATCAGACTGGGTTCGGCCTCGGGTTTGAATGATTGGGCCAGTCCCGGGCCCGAGTTTCGAGTGTTGGGCCCAGCTCTTTATCGGGCCGGGCCAGCCCAGCCCAATGCCCAGGCTTACCTGGCCCTACCTCAAAAAATAATAATAATAATTTACATGTGAATTTTAGAAAACTTTACTTGTCCTATATAAAAATTTTGAAAAATGATATTTCAGTCCGTCCCAAAATTTAAAAACTTTAATGTGGCCTCTATTAATGAAAAATTTCTAATTGTGCCTAAGTCCACCCAAAACCCCCACAACCTTAACCTATCGGATAGGAGGCCCGGAGTCTAAATAACACTCAGGCGCACAATCACAAAGACATCAAACATGATACCAAGAGTGAGTATGTTCATGTTTATCGTATGCCCTCTAAACACAAAGTCGTTTCTTGATCAGTAGCGGGTCCATGTTGAACCATATATTCATATTACCAGAGAAACCATGCATGATCACCGGGAGCAGCAGGTCGTGTTCGTTTGCCCTTTTGACTAAAACTGTCAGGCCTTCAGCAATAAGATTAAATAGACAGCGTGAGAGTGAAATTCTCTCATCTCTTTGTTCCCAGGGTTCTGAGTGGTCTTTGTGTCTAAGTCAATTTGTATAATGTTTCCTTCCTTTTAATACAGTGACCTAGTACCCATGTGAATCATATTGGCGACCCAANTTAATTCACCAACTTTATAAAGAGAGAGGAAATGATAAAAAGTCAGTGTAAGCATATCTTTTGCCAAAGATACACCTTTCCTATGAGCCAATGGGAATGAGAAACTTGCAGCAATCTTACATCAAAGGCAAGACCTTTGACCTTGTTAAGTGATGGGATCCTTTGATTTGACATTTATAAACTTTTTTTTCACATTGAGCAAAGTCTATTTTATTATATATATATATATACATATATATATATATATATACCATTAGAGGAGGGAAAAGCATATCAAGGTAGTTTTGACACTATATGCCCAGAAAAGGGAACGATTTGCATGCACACTACAGTATTGATAAAAGCAAATGGTAATTGAACACAAAAGCATAGGTGCCTGTTTATAATTTATTCAAAACTGTTGATCCTTGGAGCTAGTGAAAATCAAGGTGGTCGTAGCTGCAAAAATGGCAGCAACACAACCAAAAGAAAAGAAAACTCTGCTTCCTGTTTGGCTCTTCCTTTTCTTAAATTCAAGAGATTAAAACAGAAAGAAGACATATAGTCGTTATGCTTCTTCTTATTCTTCTTTAATGGTTGTTTTGCAATGTTTCGCACACACACACAAACGAGAGAAGGGAAAATGTATACTTGTCAATTAAAAGGTTAACATGTGTCACAAGAAAATACTTTTTGGGTGAGTATGAACTTGGTGAAGAACCAAAGCTCTCACCCAACCCTTCGTCCTCATAAGGTGTATGGCATGCTTTCGGTGCCTTGAGGTATTGCTCTCATGTGCTTCAACTTGTTAGTAGTTTCCTTTTTACAGCAGAGAAGGTTGATGTATGGCCTGCTTTTGGTGCCTTGAGACGTCTCTCTCGTGCTTCAACTTGCATTTCAGTGGCTGCCTTTTTACAACACAAAAGGTTGATGCATTGACAATCCAAACGAGAACTAGCTGCCTACCTGCTTTTTATCCTAACCATTAGGTCACTCCATTGAGCATGGTATGTTGTTCATATAAGAAGGCATGTTATCACATTTTACCATAAAGGTGTTTTTATACTTTTACAAGAAAGTTTTTGTGCTTCACGTTCACCCAAATAAGGAAGGTATATCTCATTTAACTGGTGAGAGTATTTTGGTCATTTTAAATTCATAACACATCGTCCCTTATTAAGAGCCATAACATATTACCTACTTTACTATCACACTTATGATGCTAGGTGGTGGCATTTCTTGGATACTTACCAGTGAAGCGTTAAGAGAGCACATTGCATCTTATGCCTGTAAGAGGGGCATGACACCAGTTTACCTTTTCTGACACGAAGCCAAATGGTCCAGCCAGTGGACCCCCTTTGGGCCTTATGTTTATAGAGAGGCGCTTCTCACGTCTCTCCCTCATTGGTTGCATTTGATTTTCTACATATCCGTTCAGGGGCAAGCTAGAAGACTTTCATGAGGGGGGAGTTTTATAAATTTTGACTGGAGTCAAAATATCATTTTTTAAAATTTTTATATAAAACAAGTGAAACTTTCTAAAATTTACATTTAAATTTGAAAAAAATGAGGTGGGCCAAGACCCATGCGGACCCTCCCTTGGCTCTGCCCCTGGATCAAATAGAATCTCAAATCCATGATAGCTAAAATCTACTCTTCCATCCAACTTCGATTTCAGCATCTACCTCCAAAGTAGATTCAAATTCACACTTTAATGTGAAAAACAAGGATTTGAAATCAGATTTTGAGGGGGGAGAGGTAGGTCGGACATGAAAATTGAAAACCATGGATCTCAGATCCATGGTGATATGAGATCACCCTGGATCTTATCAAATACAACATTGTAGACATATCATAAAACGAGCTTCTAAGCGTTGAGAGTGGATTTGAGAAATGCCAAAGGCTGGACGCTCCTTTGCAAATATTTAAAGTTGGGCAGCCATAAGTAGTCTTTAGGCTGAAAGCCGACCACAATACCACATTTGCTTTTTTTGGATAAGAATTGACCATTGCATGCTAGATCAAATAAGCTTGTGAACATAATTTGTACAATAAGCTCCAAATGTCTTACACCGTTTAAATGAGTCAAATATTGACAATAACTTGAAAAAATTATATATATTTTTTATAGTAATATTTTTGAAACCAGTTAATTTCTTATTCCACTATGGCCTACGTTATTAACATTTTGTTGTTTCATGAGCTTCTGCATGATAAAAAATTATATGTCCTAAAATTGCTTTCAAATGGGATTTTCCTTGGCCAAGATTTATTCTTTTTAGAATGTGGCTATCAAAAATAATTTATGTACTCCTTTTTAAATTGAAAGATAACGATCTTGCAAGTTTACTAAGAACTAAAAAAAAATTAAAAAAAATCTGCTAGTCTGTTCTAACTTAATAAACGAACGTCCGATTGTTGTTTCATGTTCTAAGTAAATGATCTGCATGGAAAGGCAAAACGCTTGGACTTGCATTCCTTCGTGGCTTTCCAGAAATGAAAAAATATGATACCTGACATGGAATTTCAGGAAAAGCAGGTGAAGAATATCCCACGTGGCAGGACAGGAGGCCTCGGTTGACTCTCCTTTCCTGCAGGAACGAAGAAAAAGCGTCTGTGCAATAGGTCGGAGAATTTCTCAATAGCCAAAAAAGTTGCCAAGTGGAAGTGAGCTGACGTAGAAACAACCATTAGCGGTAATCGTTCGCCCAAATAAAAAGAATGAAAAAGATCTCGACCTTCGCTTTACATCGGAATCCCACTCCGTTTGGATCTGCGATTTTCTCCTTCTTCGTTGTATAAGAAGTCGGGAAAAATCCTTCCAGGTTCTTTAAAACCACGATTTCTGTCGCTCCCTTGCGACGACATCCCGTTCTCGCGCTTACTTCGTGCGGTTCTGCCCCGTCAGATCGTGAAATCCTATCAAAGTTTTCTAAGTTACTCGTTTGTTGGGTCTTTTCTCGTCTTGTTCTTTCTCTTCCTGTATAAAAGCAACGAAAAAAAGGGTTCACGAGAGAGGAATCTTTGGTTTTTTCTGTAGTTTATTGAAGGAGGGTGGACATATTTTCTCCGTTAAAAAATTGGAGGTGGAATTGATGCCTATTTTGGCTATAGAGTTGCTATAAATAGGAATTTTGGAGTTCGTGAAGTTCGTCGGGAGGGGTTCCAGCAGTCGTGATCTCTTGGAGATTACCGGTGCTTCAATTCAATTGGTGTTTACTCGTTTTCTGTTTTCCATTTTTAATTTATCTAGAGATATTATTTAAAAGTGGGAGTTTGTGTCGTTTGGGTTTTCTGTTTTTCTGAATTTTGGGGTTTTTCGAGTTCGTTACTTTTGGCTTTTCGTTTTCTTCTGATTTTGTGGGGGTTGTTGGGTTTCACCTCGAATTGGTGGGAACGCATTTTGTTCCAAATTTTAAGCCTTTCTTAACTACAAGCATTTCTCGTCCCTCTGCAAGAATTGTTATCCAAGAATTCTCAGTACTGTATTTTTTTTTTTTGGCCTTTGTTCTTGTCTTTCTCGAGTGGGCACTGTACATTTCTTGTGATATTAGCATTCTTGGCAACTGGGAACTCTTATCTATCTTATCTTTCTCTTGTCCAAGTAACCAACCAAAAGATGCTGTCTGTCTCTAAAAGATCAAGTCGCCTTCCTATTATCGGCAGAATTTGATCTTCGAAGTTTATAAACAAGCACTCAAAATCTTTTCTGATTTGTAGAAAAACCTTGGCCTGTTTAGAAGTTTGTTGAGAAGTTCTCTTGAGTGAATTTTGGTCGTGAGTATGGTGGCCATTGAGAAAGAAAGGGAGACAGAAACAGAGTTCCGCCTTCCTAAGGAAGTGCATAAGATACTGCACACGTTGGCATCTCAGTGGGAAGATGTGCTTGATGATAAAAAGTTGCAGGTGGTTCAGCTCAAGGGTGCCATGACCAACGAGGTGTTCCAGTGTCTTTGGGTGTCGAAGAAGGAGGTGGTACACAGAAAGGTACTGGTTCGAATTTTCGGCAAAGGCGTCGATGTCTTCTTCGATCGTGAGGACTAGATCAGGACCTTCGAGTGCATGTCGAAGCATGGGCAGGGGCCAAGGCTGCTCGGCCATTTCCCGAACGGCCGGGTTGAGGAGTTCATTCATGCAAGGGTATGCCATGATCTTCCCTCTGCAAATCTCTTTCGCTGTTTGGAATCTAAGTTTCTTTCTTTAGTCTGTTCATTGGTTTCATGGCTATGGTGGCAGTTTCAACTGTATCTTTACCAGCCGTAAATAGTTTATTACCGGATTGTGACACCAGATGGACCTCGACCACTAAAATCTTCGTTTCTTTTACTAATCATGACTCGAAGGTCTGTAGGTTCAAAAAGGATGCAGGACTTCATTTGTGCTGCATCTGTGCTTGAGCATCTTGCCCAAAAGATTGGGTGATCAGTAGAAAATCTATAGTTTTCCAGTCTTTTTCATACTATAAGAATAGCTTTCATAGAAAAAAAAATTACAGTGAAAAGGTACGACCCTTTCATAAGCTTTCATTGTTTGAGATGAAAAATGTTTTTTCATCAGCAGGTGCTCTCTCAATCTCTCTCTCTTTCTAAGAATCTCCTATATCACATAAAAAAGGAAGTTTTTTTGGGTTCCCCAAATTCATATCTAAGTTATTGTCGACTGTTGAATTAACCTCTGTTTGCCTTATTATGATTAACAATTCTTTCTGACATTACTGCTATGCGGCTATCATCTGCTTTTCTTCTTTTTTCAAGGGTGTCAATATCACAGAAGAAAAATAATGGCTGTTTGAAAAGGATTAAGGCAGAATGAATGTGTCAACAGTCCATATTTTGTGCTGTTTCTTGTGGAAAATGGAACTCACATTACCTAATTTTTTAACCTGAACACATATTAGTCAACTTTTTTATTAAACTAAAAGCTCCAAAGCTCTAATTTTTTTAATGATCAGGTCATGTCAAATGAAAGGAAAAAACCAAAAGAAGAGATGTAATCATCTGTCAAATCATATCTTAAAATGCTTTGTCCTCTTGACCTGAAGCATTTAGACCCACAAAAAACAGTAGACAACGACCGCTCATCAGGATGGAAATTGCTAATATAACATTCAAAGTAACGTGATTTGGCCAGTTGAATATAATCCATAGTCAAACCAAAAGTGAAAAAACTTGCATCATCAGTTTATACTAAAAATATTCTGTATGTTAAGATTGCTTAGTACAAAAGAAAAGAAAAAAACAACGTTTGCCTAGTAAGAAAGATATGTGAAGACTGCCAAGTTGAGGATTCCAACTCAAATGCCCATCCTCTCGTTGTTTTTTTTTTTTTTTGTGTGTTTTCTTTGTTGAGTTTTTTCCTTTTAAGAGTTCTTACAGAGAACCAACTAGTTTTTCTGTTGAGAGTTTTTCTCCTAAAGAAGATCATTTTACAAAAACATGTTTAACTTTTCAGAACATAAAGAAAACATTCTCGTGTTTGAAATATTTTATATGTTCAGCCCATTAAACTCTTCTTTCTTTTTGTCTCCATGTGGTAAGATACTAAAGCATATTGTCTGTATCGTATCACACGATATGAACGATAAATTTACGATACGCACGCATATCGAGCATATCGTACAGGTTTTGGTATGATATCGGTCTGTCCGGTGAAATATAGATAACACTAGCTTAAAACTAGCATTGCTTCGACCCTTATCAGCTGATGCTCATCGTCTCGTTCTGTGAGCCAATTTCCAATTGGCACAGGCCAACATGGAACTTTGATTTTTTTTTTCTTTTTAGTTTTTAACTAATTTATTTTAAAACAACAAAAACAACTTGGGTCTGACATGCCGATTCACGATGCATGTGGAGGGTCGGATCCAGATCCAGAAAAGGCATGAATACACCTTTCCAAATTCAGATTTCTGATTGTTTCTGATTTGATTCGGCTACAAGATCTGAAACACAAATCCAAACAAAATTACAAATATCAAGCTTGGATACTATTTTTTTTAATATAATTGAATTTTGAGTGTGGAATCTAACAAATTAGAAAAGATGGCCACCTCATTTTGAGTATAGAATGGAATCTATGACTCTTTTAGTGTATAGGAAAATTTTGGGCAAATTTGGTCCGTTGAATAAAGGGAAAGTACTTTCATTGCTGTATTTTGAGACTCTCGAGCATATCCAAATACAGCGAATATCTTCACGTTCTTTTACCCCAAGGTCACGAACAATGATGACTCTGAAGAGTCAAGGCTTCCACTGAAACTTGGAACTGTTCTTGGATCTCTCTCTGATTAATCTAAAATGTTTCCCATTCCGAGGCAATAAAAATTTTGCTCTCTTACGTGGCTTATGGGGAAAGAGAGCTGCACTTTAACGTGTTGTCTGTGTTGTCAAACTTGAGTTCTTGTGGGGAATTGCAGAACTCAGCAGAAAACAGGAGAAGGAGAAGTCTACATGAAAAACAGAGTAAGAAGCTCACACGCAGGTATGTAAAGGAGTAAGTTCTTCTTCACTCAATTTTATTCGTCTCTTCAAAGATATCTTCTCTCTCTTTACTTTAAACTATTTATACATTCATGACACACTTTCGTTATGCTACAGCTGTACAATCTGTTGGAGGGTGAGCTGTCATGCTTCTCGCAACAGTCTCACCGCTAGAGTTGTCTTGTGCACTAACACTCCCCCTCAAGTTGGAGATCCTAATTCTAGAATTCCCAACTTGTTTATAATTCTGTTGAAACTGTCCTGACATAGTGGTTTTGTAAATACGTCGGCTAGCTGCTCCTCACTTCTAACAAACACAGGTTTTATCTCGTTTTTCTGAACTTTCTCTCTGATGAAATGGCAGTCTACCTCTATGTGTTTTGTTCTTTCGTGAAACAATGGGTTAGCACAGATGTACATTGCGGCTTTGTTGTCGCACTTGAGTTCCATTGCTTCATCCACTTTGACGCCAAGATCAGTGAGGATATACTTGATCCACAATACTTCACATGTAGCTAATGACATGGCCCTGTACTCGGCTTCTGCACTTGATCTAGCTACAACTAGTTGTTTTTTACTTTTCCAGGTTACTAAGTTTTTTCCTATGAAACTGCAATATCCAGCAATTGATTTTCTGTCATTGGAATCTCTGGCCCAGTCAGCGTCTGAATAGCTTGTAACCTTTAGACCTCCGTCTCTTCTCATAAGAATTCCCCTATTTGGTGTTCCTTTGAGAAATCTCACTATTCTATGCAAAGCCTCTAGATGTTGTTTTCTTGGACAGTGCATGAACTGGCTTAATCTGTTTATAGCGTAAAGAATGTCAGGCCTTGTGGCTGTCAAGTTGATGATCTTTCCAATAAGTCGCTGAAAGCTCCCTGTGTCTTTAACTAGCTCTCCTTCATCCTTCAGAAGTTTTATGTTCGCTTCCATTGGTGTTTCTGCCTTTTTTGCATTTAGCATACCTGTTTCTTTTAGTAAATCAAGTAGATACTTTCGTTGACACATAAAAATTCCTTTAGACGATTGTGCTACTTCTATTCCTAGAAAGGTGCGCAAGCTTCCCAAGTCTTTGATCTCAAACTGACTGTTGAGAGTTTTCTTTGTGAGTTCCATAAACCTGTCATCATCGCCTGCTAATAATATGTCATCGACATAGACTATAACCACACTAGTTTTCCCTTGGTTAGAAATGTGAGTGAACAAAGAGTGATCTGAAGCACTTTGTATATACTTCAGTTCTTTTAGTTTCTGACTGAACTTGGCATTCCATGCTCTAGGCGACTGTTTCAGTCCATAGAGAGATCTTCTTAGTTTGCACACTGCCTTAGGAACTGAACTGCATTCGACACCTTGTGGCAGATCCATATATATTTCCTCGTCTAGATCGCCATTGAGGAACGCATTTTTTACATCAAGTTGATGTAAACTCCACTTCTTTACTGCAGCCACTGATAACACCACTCTTATGGTGTTCATTTTCGCAACAGGGGCGAATGTTTCATGATAGTCAATTCCTTCCTTCTGAGTGTAGCCCTTTGCTACTAGTCTTGCTTTGAATCTTTCTATTTCTCCACTATTTTTGTATTTGATTTTGAATGTCCACTTGCATCCAACAGTTTTTTTCCCATTTGGTAAGGTTACTATATCCCATGTTCTGTTTTTTTGTAGTGCGCTCAACTCTTCCTGGATTGCTGCACGCCAACTTGGAGATTGACAAGCTTCAGTGAAGTTTGTGGGCTCCTTTTGTGCATATATTTTGGTCAGGTAGCTTTGATACAACTCAGAGTAATTTTCTAGTCTCACATCATTTAACACTGAGTATTGATTTTTTCCTTGCGCATAGTAGCTGCAGAAATCGTTAAACTTTGCAGGTGGCCTCCTTATTCTTGTAGATCTTCTGATCTGTTGTTGTTGAGATTCATGAGAACTAGTGTCGCTGTTACTGTTGTTGTTTTCAATACCATTCTCGTTGCATGTGGATCCACTCATTGATATATCAGTTTCTGTATAAGTTCTTGTGTCTGTCGTTGGTGACAAGGCAGGTAACGGTAGTGATGGTGATGGTAGGGATGGTGACATTTGAGGTGCCATCTTCATCCACTCCCCCTGATTCAAACTCTGCACATCAGTAAAGTATGGCAGATCTTCTACTACCTTGACATCTCTTGAAATGTAGAATTTTCCAGAGTTTGAATCGAAGCACTTGTATCCCTTCTTCGAGGAGGAGTAACCATGAAATACGCACTTGATAGCACGTTTTTGGAATTTGTTTCTGTAATGATCTTGTACATGCACAAAACAGGTGGCACCAAATACACGTAGATGAGCAAGAGAAGGCTGTCTATTATATAATATTTCAAATGGGCTTTTGTTTTCAAGTCGACGGCTTGCTGTTCTATTGATTAAATAGCAGGAAGTAGCAACTGCTTCAGGCTAGAAGCTGTCAGGGACGTTCATGTGAAATAGTATGGCTCTTGTAATATTCAGCAAGTGTCTGTTCTTCCTCTCGCAGATGCCATTCTGCTGCGGGGTCCCTGAGCACGTCAATTGTGGAAGAATTCCATGTGCTTTAAAGAAATTGTCAAACTGCACATTAACAAACTCTCCGCCATTGTCAGATCTTACTATTTTTATGCGTTTATCAAACTGTGTCTCAATCATCTTGTGAAATTTTTTGAAACAGTCAAATACTTCATCCTTTTTTCTTAGAAAGTATATCCAACTCATGTGTGACTTGTCATCGATTAGTAGCAGAAAGTATTTGAATTGAAGTTTGGAAAGTGTGGGAGCCGGTCCCCATACATCGGCATGAATTAAATCAAAAATTCCTTCACTGTTTGTTTCAGACTGAGGGAAAGGTAATCTTGACATCTTAGCAAACTCACATGCTTCACAAACAGAAAAATCACACACAAAGTTTGGAAACATTGTTCTAAGTATTCCATTTGAAGGATGTCCCAATCTGCAGTGCCAAAGGTGGAGTGATTCACTGTTCTTTGCTGTAAGGAGAACTTTAGGCTGCTGTAAATCAAGGAAGTATAGTCCATCTTTCTCGTAGCCTTCACCAATCTTCATCTGGGATGTTGGGTCCAGCAGAGTTACTCTCTTCTTGGAAAAAATAACATCACAGTTAAGATCCCTGGTCAGCTTGCTAACTGATAGAAGGTTATTAGGGAACTTTTGAACATATAATGCTGAACTAGATTGATTTTTAAATGACAGATGCCCAATTCCTTTGACTGATGTCATAGAACCATCTGCCATTTGTAACTTTGTGTTACTGATATGTGTAACATCTGTTATTTTGTTTAGATCACCAGTAATATGCTCAGTTGCGCCGCTGTCTACTACCCAGGAATCAGAATTTAATTTGACTGTGAAGGCAAGAGATTTACCTAGTACAGCAGAGGATTCCTCAGGTGTAGAGGCTGCAAGGCTGGTGGCAAGGTTAGATTGAGCTACTTGACGCAGCAGACGAGCAAGGTCGGATAAGTGTGCTTGAGAGAGGTTTGGGTTTCTTGAAGATTGTCCTAGATTTCTCCGTATTGGTTGCTTTCCGTGCAGGTGCCAACACTTATCCCTTGTATGGCCATTCTTCTTACAGTATGTGCATTTGAGTTTTGATCGGAATTTGTTAAAGGGAGGAGGCTCAGCATCTTCTTATCTTTGACTCTTGAATGCCATCAATTCTTGCCTTTCTTCCATGCCTCTTGTGTCATCAGGATTCATCACTTTGCGACGAGTTTCCTCTCATTGTATCATGGCACATATATTGTTTAATGATGGTAGTGGGTCACTCATCAGCACCTGGCTTCGTAGATTGTCAAAGTCTTGACCTAGTCCGGCCAAGATCTTGAAAATTTTGTCTTCCTCTTGACGTTGTCTCAGAGTGTCTAGATTTGTTGTAATTGGTCGGTATTGGTAGAGTTCATCCCACATACCCTTAAGGCCATTCAGATATAGATGGAATGGTCTGTTACCTTTGACTGTTCTTGCAACTTCTTGTTGCAATTGATACACACGGGCGAGATTGTGTGTTTCACCGTAAATCTCCTTTAGAGTATCCCAAATTTCCTTTGAGGAGTCAAGAAACAAGAACCCCTCAGCTATATTTGGCTCCATAGAGTTAAGCAACCATGCCATAACGAGTCTGTCGTTTGCTTCCCATTCATCAAATGCAGGATCTGTTTTTTCAGGTTGTGGAATTTTACCTGTAACATAGCCCATCTTTGATTTGCCGCAGAGAAATAGGCTGGCAGACTTGGACCAGATGATGTAATTTGATCCATTCAAGGGAGTTGTCGTGATCTTCAAGGAGGGATTGGGATCCTGAACTACCGTTTTGTGTTGATTCATCACCTGTCGATTGCTGGTTTCATTCCCTTGTGCACTCATCTTGATAGCTCTGATACCATGTCAAACTTGAGTTCTTGTGGGGAATTGCAGAACTCAGCAGAAAACAGGGGAAGGAGAAGTCTACATGAAAAACAGAGTAAGAAGCTCACACGCAGGTGTGTAAAGGAGTAAGTTCTTCTTCACTCAATTTTATTCGTCTCTTCAGAGATATCTTCTCTCTCTTTATTTTAAGCTATTTATACATTCATGACACACTTTCGTTATGCTACAGCTGTACAATCTGTTGGAGGGTGAGTTGTCATGCTTGTCGCAACAGTCTCACCGCTAGAGTTGTCTTGTGCACTAACATGTGTCGCGGAAATTGCCCTGCTATTTTTGTGATCGGATATAAGCTTTTGCCGGGAAAGCAAGATGAAAACGTGGCTGGATCGGCGGGAGATGCTCATGAAGTGGGAAGATTTCGAAGTTGGAAATCGCGGAAAGACCAAAGCGCTGCGTTCTTTCTTGATTGCCTCCCCCTGATTAGGGAAGGGTGAGATTGAGCTTTCATTGGGAGAGTTTATCTGGTGATTCGAAGGTTTTGTGTTCTTTCTTATACAGAAACTTCGGGGTTTCGCCTGTGTAATAGACCTACCCGAATTTAGCCTTGATTTTTTGTTTATTCCGAGAGATTTGGGGCATCATTCCGGTGGAAGGTGTTTTGTTGGATGGTTCTTGGAAGTTGGATGTGCATGAGTTGAAAAAAAGTGAGGGCTGATTTGGTTTTGGATTCGGCTTTCGTGGGAGAAGTTTGAATTTCTTTTGGTAAAGAGGAATTTTTATTAGTTTGGGCAATTGGGTTTGCGCAAAACGAGCCAGTGATGCGAATTTCATGCAAGATTTGCATTTCCTCGGGGAACGTTTGGGCTCCTTTACTCGGAAAAATTGTTTGAACGGTTTGAATGATTTGGGTCGGCGTAAATTGAGATATCGATGCCGAATTGCTTCTAGGATTTGCATTTCCTGGACGAGTTTGAGGTCTTCTTTGGAGAAATTCTCGATCTACTCGGTGAGCCGGTTGGTTTCTTCCAACATGGTGGCTAATTGCAGAGAAGCGGAGCATTCCCTTCCCAAGGAAGCGCAGAAGCTCCTTCAATCATTGGCAGCGGGATGGGAAGATATCGTTGACAAGAAGGAACTGAAGGTGGTCCGTCTCAAAGGAGCAATGACCAACGAGGTTTACCAGTGTCATTGGCTGACGAAGAAGGGCACGTCGTCCAGGAAGGTCCTGGTTAGGATATACGGCGAAGGAGTTGACGTCTTCTTCGATCGCAAGGATGAAATACGTACGTTTGAATGCATGTCAAGGCATGGACAGGGGCCTCGGCTTCTTGGTCGTTTCCCTAATGGCCGCATCGAGGAGTTTATTCATGCAAGGGTATTGCGAGAATCATAATTCTCTACTTCCTTTTAGACTATATCCCCTTCACCAAATTGATAAATTTATGCTAAATAAGTAAGAAACCAACCATTGATATCGATGATCTACGGTTTCTCACGTCTTAGCTTTTTTATTCATTATTTCCCTTTTTCTGTGCAATTTTTAGATTATGAAATCTTGGTTGCTTCGGCTGATTGTCGGATTGCTTCATTTTGACATACTTGGTATCTGAATTATGTCAACTTCTTTTCCTATAGTTATCCAAAATCTAGAGGCGTTGAGCTAAATCAAGTTTAATGTTCTCCTTGGTCATTTGGTCATTGAATTATGGTGATAGATGTTAAATTTCGACAATCGTACTTATGGTGAAACACTGCTACAATTCGTGAAGAACGCGTGTATTGAAACCGGCCAAAATCAGTTCAAATTTGATCAAATCTTAATTAACTTAGAACCAACAGGAAATATATGTTTCTTTGATGTGTAAATAGGTTCCGATTACCATGAGTACTTAACAATCAACTGTTCAGCTTTACATTCATATATCCATATCTAAAAATACAAGTCTCTCTGCTACAATTCGTGAAGAACGCGTGTATTGAAACCGGCCAAAATCAGTTGAAATTTGATCAAATCTTAATTAACTTAGAACCAACAGGAAATATATGTTTCTTTGATGTGTAAATAGGTTCCGATTACCATGAGTACTTAACAATCAACTGTTCAGCTTTACATTCATATTTGCATATCTAAAAATACAAGTCTCTTTTGGTCTAAATATTTGTTTAGCTTCACAAGGGCACACCTGAAAAATATTCATGTTTTAAGCAAAGGTTAATGTTCTTCCCGATGTCGTTAAATTTGATGATGTGAAGCAAAGCATTAAGTCCCTAAGTCGAAGCGAAGACTGAAGCATAGTCGAGTGTAAGCATCAGGATCAAAACCGCAAAGTTTACAATATGCATAAAAATATTTTCAACATTAAAAACAACATCAAAAATAACAAGTATATGAAATAAAAATACATGTAAAAAACATGTTCAACTTATGTTAATAGTTGTCATAGCTTATCGCAAATCACTTTGATTCCATGGCTTACTTAATGGGGCAATGTGTCATAGTTTACCATTTATTCGTTTATTACTATTTATAGTTATTATAATCATTTATGTTTCCATAGTTTTCTTTTTCAACTTTGCAGTTTGATGATATATATATGTATATATGTTATTATTTTTTACCAATTCACACATGATTCTTATTAAGTTATCTCAGTTCAAGTTACCTGAATTAGGCAGTTGATTTGTTTGATTATGAAATTGGTCTTAATAACACTGTTGCAGACTATGTGCTTTGGAAGTTCATGTAGCATTCGCATTTAAATGGGCACCTTCGTACAACTTTCAGATTTAAACAGTAACATAAACATTTTTGCAAACAGCTAGAATAAATAATTAAACAACTTAAAATTAGTCCTTCCTTGCAGTGATCAAATTTGTGGTATCAAAATCTTCTACAGGGAGCCTACAATCTTTCTATATATCCCAAGCAACACATCCAAGACTCAAATTTCACTTTGAAAATGTAAAATTACAACTAGCTATAGCAGAAACGACAGTTCTCGAGTATAGCAGAAACGACAGTTCTCGAGCTAGAGCGCAAGGGCGAGAAAGACAGCCACCAATTGAGAGAGAGAGAGAGAGAGAGAGAGAGAGAGTTGGAAAAAGAGAAAAGGACTGGGTGTTCATTGTAGAGAGTCATCACCGACTCTCCCACCGACCCTTGGGAAGAGTCGAGAAGACTCAAGAGGCTCGTAGCCTCTTCCTTTTCTAAGTCGGTGAGAGCCTCTTCCTTTCTTTGTTAAGTCGGTATAAGCCTCCTTGTTTAAGTCGGTGCATGTGTAATGATTACATGAAATAAAAAAATAATAAAAAGAAAAAATGTTGAAGACGGTGTAAGCTTCATCCACCGACCTCCCTCTCCCTATAAATAGGGACGTTGGGGCCTTTTGAGGGAGAGTGAAAATTGTAAGTGAGTGCTTTTGGTTGTGAGTTGAGTGTGCTCCCTTTGTGAGTTGTGAGTGTGCTCGTGTGTTCACTTCGTGTGCTCGAGCATTACAGTTTCAAGTGGGTGCTGTCAGGGCATTGGGGTTTTAGCTCACTGCATGAGTCGAGGTGAGTTTTCTTACACCTCCTTCTGTAATGTTTATTTTAATGAATAAATAGTTGATATTCTGCCAAAGTTATTGTTGAGATTTATTTTGGACGTCGAGGCTCTGCTGGATTTTCTCTGCATAAATTTGGGTTTGGATCTAAGTTATATTTGAGGGCCCGCATTACGTTTTCCCAACAAGTGGTATCAGAGCGGGGTTTTGTCTAAGGGCCGATTTATTGAATTAGTTATATCCTGAAATTATGGCGGCATTAACGATTGCATTAAACAATATTGAGAAACTTAACAATAGCAATTATGGCTATTGAAAATCTTGCATAGAGACTTATTTTTTAGGACAGGAATTATGGGATATAGTTTTGGGATCAGATACGAATATTCCTGTCGACGAAGAAGCTAGAAAAAAATGGATGATCAAAGCAGGAAAAGCGTTATTTGCAATCAAGGTATCAATTGAGAAAGATTTATTAGAGCATATACGTGATGCTAAGACTCCTAAGGAAGCATGAGATGCTTTTGCAACCCTATTTTCTCGAGCTAATGATGTCCACCTACAGTTGTTAGAAAATGAACTAGCCACATTAACTGAGGGAAATATGATGATAGCAGAATACTTTATGAAGGTTAAAAATATTTGTAGGGAGATATCTCAAATTGACCCTGAGTCAAAAATTAGTGAGGTCCATATGCGGAGAATTCTTATTCGCGGACTTCGTCCAGAATTTGGTAGTTTCATAATTGGTGTTAAGGCTGGCCAGTTCAACCAACTTTGTTGGAGTTAGAAAATCTCTTGATCAATCAAGAAACTTTAGCGAAGCAAATGGTCGGGCTTTCTCTCAAGAGAAATAATGAGGAAGCGTTGTTTAGCAAGGGCCAGAGATCACGTTGGCCAGCTAAGCCAGTCATTCGGTCTCCAAGTCGGAATATTGATGAAAGGAAAGAGAAAAATGTAGACAAGAAAACAAGAGAAACTACACAGCAGTGGAGACCAAAGATGAAATGTTTTAGATGTGGAAGACTGGGTCATTTTGCTTGTGACTGTAGAGTCAAAATAAATGAAAGAAATACAGTCACGACAAGTCAGCAATATGGGGGAGCTAATGAGACTGTACAGAAAAATTCGTTTTTGTACTCAATGGAGGTAAAAGAAAATATTATGCAAGAAGGATGTAATTCCGCCCATACAAAATCAGTAAAAGATAAAGAAGAGAAGATCAATTATCAAACTGATTGGATAATTGATTCTAGATGCTCAAACCATATGACTGACAATGAGAGCAAGTTTGTAAGCATGAAAGAATATGACGGAAATAGAGTTGTTGTTACTGCTAACAACACAAAGCTTCCAGTGGCGCATGTTGGAGAAGCGGAGGTTGCAGCCAATTTTGGCAAAAACAGGATTTTACGGAACGTTTATCATGTTCCAGGAATGACTAAGAACTTGCTATTTGTGCCACAACTTACAGTTTTAGGGCACTATGTCGTGTTCGGCCCAAATGATGTGAAAGTTTATAAAGACGCAGATGTTCAAGGTAGTCTCATGTTAGAAGGAAGGAAAGTTGAGTCAATATATGTCTTGTCAGCAGAAACAACATATATTGACAAAGCAAAGAAGCATGACACTGCAGACATCTGGCATGAGAGGCTCGCTCATGTTGGATACAACAAACTTCGGGAAATGTCTAACAAGGGACAGTTGATTGGCCTGCCCAAACTTGAAGTACGAACAGACAAAGTTTGTGCTGGATGTCAATATGGAAAGGCGCACAGGAGGTCATACAAAGAATCAAAATATAGAGCTAAAGCGCCATTCGAGCTTGTGCATTCAGACGTATTCGGCAAAGTACCAGACCCATCAGTTGGAGGTAAGTGGTATTTTATCACTTTTATTTATGATTTTTCGAGATATACTTGGGTCTATTTTATGAAAGAAAAGTCTGAAGCACTTGAAAAATTTAAGGAGTTTCACCAGATGGTGAAAAATGAACTTGGGCATAAAATTTGGTGTCTACGAACCGATAATGGTGGCGAATATACATCAGACATGTTCATGGCATACACGAGGCAACATAGAATTCAAAGACAATTTACTTGTGCCTGAGAGAGAGAGAGGTTTCATGGACCTGCATAAAAGGAAGAACGCCAATGTCCGACCCTGACAAGAATGGTTCAGATTGTGAAGACGTCCTTGAGCTTCCGACTGCAATTGTATCCACTAGGCAACATCCTCCACCAAGTCCACCTGCAACTTTTCACTTTCGCTCTCAAGTTCTATCCCCTCGTCGTCGAATCCCCAAGTCATAGATTCCTTCATTACGCTGCTTCCTTCTTCCACAAAGTACTAGTGTAGAAAGTTTCTGGATGAGATGCAACCATGCCTGCTACAATGTGCTGAAAGAAGCTTTCTTTTGGCAGCCTCCTCTAGTTCTTCATCGCCAGTTGCTTTGTAAGATTAACCTTCAAAGCAAGCAAAGGTTTTCGGGATCTATATATCCCCGATTTTAGCCGTCGCCAAAAGGCTGAAGTCATGATTCAAATGAATTCGAGTTCCTTTTCTTCAGGTATATATCTTTAGAAGGTCACTTGAATTTTTTCATGAAAATGTAAGGGCCACGTTCTCAAAGATTTTTTACTAGTATACATTATTTTTTGACTTTTTGTACTGGATAATTAATATTCAAGAAGAAAATATGTTTATGTTTTGCAGAAGAAATATTAAACTCAAGGCCATTTTGTTTTTTTTCTCAGTTTAATAGTTGCACAATATATAAAAAACTCAAATTCACGCTCTTAGAACAAGTAACAATTAATTTTTGTTTCACCGATATTAAAACCTAAAACTTCTGTCCTTGTTATCCAATATATCAAGGCACATGCTTTTTTTACTTTTATATATAGCTTCCGAATTTGAGTCATTTGCTGCCATAGTGCAAAGCACTATATCTCTCATTTTATGTCTATGATATCTAAGTTTTCAAACAATGGTGGATACAAGGGGGACTTCAAGTAAGCTGGGCATCTAGCCAGGCCTTAGCACATAACAGCAGCCTGGGCCCAGCCTGATTGTCCAGAATTTGAGCCTGGGCCAGCACACCCAATCCGATTAACTTTAAAAATAATATTTTTAATATAAAATAATATATAAATATAATTAATTATGATTATATATATATATATATATATATTATAAAATCATATTAAATATAAGCTATTGGACCTGGTTGGACAACCCATATCTGCTCGTGCGCAGGCTCGTCGATGCACAATATCTCTCACAGCTTTCTGCCAACTCTATCCTCTCAAAGAAAGCACATGCTTAGGTTTGTAAAACTTATATACAAATTCTCAAACTTTAAAATCTCCAGTTCGTAGTGTTAAATGTTATGCGGCATCCAATGTCAACAATAATGGTAAAAATATCCACAAATTATGTTGGCCATATGTCTAGATGGCCATAGATAACCAACGAGGGCAAGTGTGGCATATTTGGCAAACCAACCTTTTTTATAATAATATTGAAACCTAAAATTGTCATTCTTGTTACCGATGCGTCGAAGCAAGAGCCTTTTTACTTATATGTATAATGTTGCGTGAAATGTTATTTTCTTGTATCTTTGCTGCTCACGTATAATTTTTTCTTTAAATTTGATTGTTGAAGGACGAATTGCTACCGAGCTTACTAACAGTGATCTAAAGGCCTGTCAACCACAGGCTTGAGAGTATATGGAAGTTGATGAAGCATTTCTGTCGCATGTTTTTCTTAAAACTTTTATGTTATCTGATATGTGGTCCATGGCTTCTTCTTAATGTGTTTCTTGTTTTGTGATTCTAGTTGTAACCGATATGTGTTTATTCTTTTATTATTCTAGTTGTGTACTTTCTTGCTATTATATTTGAGTTTAAATTTTGCTTTTCATTGTGAAGCTTTAACCGGTCATATGCCATATGTTTTCACTTTGAGGCTCTATGCTGTTGTATGCCATATGGTTCATGGCTTTCATTTTCTTTGTATTTTTATCCTTGAGAATCGTTATGCACCTCTTTCTTTGTTATTACATTTCTTTATGTATGATTTTTAGTAAACAGCTACGATCTTATTAAATTGATATCGTCTTGTATTCGTTGCTAAAAGTTTATTTAGTCCGTGTGTGTTAGGTTGGAAATGTTATTGCGTTGGGATGACAATTCAATTTTTTGCAGCATCCATATTTGCAGGAAAAACTTGACGCTTTTTATAGCCTTTGTAGCCCACAAGAGTAGACAGTTTTCTAGCATAATTATTCATGTCATCTTTTAATATTGGATTAAGAATTTAGATCGGATTCAGATAGAAAGATGGAAGCACTAGCAATTTATGCATGTAAAAGGTGCTATCAATACTTGCAATTTACAACTAATACTAGTTTCAACTGGTAAACAAGATCAAGTGAATGATATATGTCAGTGGTTAAAAGCTAGATGCATAAACTAAAGGTTTCATCACTATTTTCATAAATAAAAAGATGCAGGAACGAACTTGAATTTACTCCCATGAAGCCAAGAATATTGTCTATCAAGAATCACACCACATAGTAATGGCCCAGGAGAGGCAGGCCCGGTAGCCGCCGGGGGCGGTGAAGAGGTACTCGGTGCAGTAGCACTGTAGCAGGCGGCGTCAGCGTTGCCATTGAAAAGTTCCCGAAGAAAGGGCAGGGCTCATACATTACAACACAATATCCGGAGAAAATTCTGGCCCTCACTTGATCTGTGCAGCAACGTATGCTATCTATACATAGAATTGTTCAAACACAAATGACAGGCAGCCGGCCGAGGGCGACAGGTCCCTTCCGCACTCTACTAGCCTGTAGACAGTCTGGCTGTTAGGGAACGGCACCGGTGGCCTGCGAAGACTCGTTGGTGGTGGCCGACGCGGCCAGCTTTCTGAGGAAGGACAGCAGAAAAGGACCGAACCGCGAGGTGTTAAGGATGGCATTGGGGTTCTCCAAAGCCTGTCGGGGTTGATCTACTACCCCCAAAGGAATTGTGAATAGGGGTGGGTATCGGGCCCGCTAACAGTCGGCCCGGGACGGCCCGTCGGGCCTGAAGCCCGGGCCCGGGCCCGGCCCATTTACATTGCCGGGCCGGGCCGGGCCGGGTACCGGGCAGGTCCACCATAAATCAGGCCCGGCCCGGCCCATGACGGGTCGGGCCGGGCCGGGCCGGGCTTTATGAACAAATTCCATGCTCTTTTTTGTGTCATGTGAATATAAAAGGGCAGTACTAGAAAATGCAAAAAAAAAAACCCATACGAGAAAAAAAAAACATGCATTTGCATGTTCTTCAGTAGTCAAATAAACGTGTAACACACAGATAAGAACTTCTTATACTTACCAAAATGTCAAGCATTGACAGTTTTTTGTAACGAACAGAAAATAAGCCAGACAACAAAAACAGCCCGCCACCAAATAAATTGCAACACATAATCGAACCCTTGTAACCTTGTTGAATGTTGATGGACGATGGAGGATTCGACGAACAGAAAAAGGAAAGCAAACCTAAAGCGAAAAGGGGAAGGGGAGCGGCGCGGGAACGCCGGGAAGAGTCGAAGACCTAATAAAAATTAAAAAATTATAAATTTCATAAACGGGCCGTCAGGCCGGGCCGGGCCGGAGAAGTGACAACCAGGCCCGGCCCGTTAAGATATCGGGCCGGGCCGGGCCGGGTGAACTTCGGCCCGAGAACCAAAATTCTCAGCCCAAGCCCGGCCCATGCCGGGCCGGCCCAGCGGCGGCCCGGCCCGATACCCACCCCTAATTGTGAACCGAGTAGCGGATGAGGCAACATAGCATCACAACTTTGGACTTGGTGCACACTCTGTACAGATGATCTAAGGTATTAATTTGTCAATAATCGACTTAACTAAAATGTTGAAAAAAAAAATGCTATCCGAAAACTTAATATCTTAGGGATCCAACATTGCTACGCCAGAAATTAAATGCTTTTCATTCGCAAGGATTAAGCCACGCATGTATGTTAAAGTGGGTTGAATTATTAACCTTCATTGTGGAGCTAAATGTGGAACAATTGCATGGTACAATGGGACTTGTTTGAACCCTAATATAGTTCATATGATAATAGTTAAATGTATATGTAAAATGTGATATACCAACCATTTAGCCATTTATGGCAAGTTGGCATGCAACACAAATTTTTACTTTGATGGTGATAAACAATCACTTCAACGGCTAATCGTTTCTAAAAACTTGCCCCCCATAAATATGACTCTTGTAGACACATAATCTCATGTAAGTCCGAGACATTAATGCAAGGAAGCTTTGTCGACATGACGTCTAATTCTGATCACATCTCTTTGTCTTAACTTGCTTGTCTTAAGGGCGTGAAGAAAATGCAGAGTTTCTGGCGGACCAGAGAATTTTTTGCGTAAATGGCATTTAATTAGTCGCTTCAATTGTATATTTTTTATGATAAAACTATTGCGGTCTCTCCCTTAAACATAGACTGTAAGGCTTATGATCTAAACTAATCTAGGTGATGCCTTAATTATCATGTGCTTTAACTGCATTATGTATGTAGTTTTCATTAACTTTAACTTTTTTGTTTTTGTGCAAGTTGACAACTTTTTTGTTTTTGTATAAGTTGACAAAGCCCTAGACATGACGCAGGGCACAGAAAAAACTGGGAAGGAACTTCAAATCCTTCTTGAAAATATTATTCACATG
>JAANDH010001169.1:2591-45851 GCA_011799765.1 Nymphaea thermarum
TATATGCTCCAGCTTGAGGGGGAGTGTTAAAGAGTGTTTTTGAAATATTAGAAAGTTAGAGAGGTGGTCTTTAAATACTTTCTTATAGTAGTTGGACTGTTTTCGTAAAGTTTGTACAGCCAACCCTAATCTCTTTAAAAGGAGATTAGGGTCACGTTAATAGATGAACTCTTTGGCTCTCTCTCTCTCTCTCTCTCTCTCTCTCTCTCTCTCTCTCTCTCTCTCTCTCTCTTCCTCTCCTTTCCCCAACATCTCTCTCTCTCTTCTCTTTCAATCTGTAACAGTACCAAAACTTTATATACAGTAATTATGTATTATACTAAATATATTACCAAGTCTTGTAACTTGTGTATACATTATGTATTGTAGTCGATATATTACTAAAACTTGTAACTTGTGTATACATTATGTATTGTAGTCGATATATTACTAAAACTTGTAACTTGTATATACATGTAAATTATTACGCATATTATGTGTAATATATCAGTGCTATAATGAATTAAAATCACTATTTTATGCATATGTGAATATACTGTATGGGAAAAATGAAGTTGCCAAAACAAGGTGAGTCGCCGAGTTGGCCCAGCGAGCCATGAGTCTATTCACTCCAAGTTGAGGCCTGGGTCACTTGGTTTTGAAATCTTGACAACTTCATGGGGTGTGTGTCCATGTGTGGACAGTGCAAATGCTTGCACAGGCCTCTGTTTCGTGAAGCTTCTGTCTCCTATCAGCTGCATTATTTTCTGCATTTTCAAAAATTATGTTTATTGTGGCAGGTCAGACTATCAATATTTGGGAGGGAGTTTGCTGTATGTCTCATCTCTCGACGTTCCCGTCATTTTGCAGGAACAAGGTACATGTCATCTCAAATACTTGGATTTAGCATATACTGTATTTATATGATTATTCTTGTGAAAGGAAAAATCATTATTGGTAAAGAGTTCATATAATGCAAGAATCATTTTGCAAAAGGAAAAATCATTGTTGGTAAGTGTCAATTATTATCTGGTATTAGACAAAAAATGCTTGTTGATTGGTATAACCTTGATTTTGTGTTTTTCAAGACAAGTTGGTGATCTAATTATTTAGAGGACACCTGTATCAACTCCAGATTCATCCCTTGTTCTCTAAAGTATTTCACTATACATGAAATTTTAGATTATTAACATAATTACCATGTCCTTTCAGTTTAACCAACCATATTAAGGTCATTATGCAAATGCAAATGCAAATGGATTGGACTTGGCTTGGATGTAGCCTTTAGTAAAAGCAGAATTAATTGGATTTAAGAGATGTGCCATTGTGCATCTCTTGTTCATGTTGAAAGGGCAACCTTTTACATGATATCAACTATTCAATTAGATTTAGGTCTTCAATTAATCCAAGTCCTTATTTGATTTTTGAAAACTAGCACAGCATAATGTGGTTCATATTTGACTTACAAACCCAGCTAATCAGGTTCAGCATTTGTTTTCCTTTTCATTTTTTTTAAGTCTGAACCTGGAGCATTGTCATCCATAGGTGAATGGAACCTGGGCAACCTGGTAACCATATTTCAAATCATATCTCAACTGTGGTATTATAGAAGTAATAAATTCTGCATTTTTTTAGATCAAAAGGTTATCCTTTAATTGCCATAAGTTTGTTACCTTGGTGCCTTTTCCAGAGGCATTTGTTTCGTCTGATAATTTTATATTTTCTCTTCTGCAATGTGTTTGTGTTTGGCTTCAAATGTGGAATCAATAGCCAAAGAAGAATTTTGTTATCGTTGTTTACTAAACTCCTGCAACACCGCCTCCCTGTAGTGCTGTAGTAAATTAATTATGTTGAGGGAATGCATAGGCTGTTGTGCTATTGCTCCTTTAGTCAGAGATAATACATTGTAAAAATATGTACAGAGATGCCCTTGACTTTGACATTTCCTCTTAGCTCTGATGATATCAAAGGGAAACCTAGTCCTGACCCTCTTAGGAACAGTGGTAAAAACCCTTGCGAGTGCCACCTCCTTAAACCCAGGAGATATGCCATGCTTTGGCTTGTGCAAGAAGGTGAGACACATGGGACTTGAAGTGCTGACTGCCCCACCTAGCAGCTGCACCCCTCCACATTATGCCAACCTCTTTGACTGTCTAAAGACTCTAAACCATATTTTTGAATCATGTCAAATCATACAACTGTGATGTTGCCACATCTGGTGATGTTTCAAGTGATACCAAATATTTCCTTAATATGTTTTAATATTTCAAATGTCTGGAATAACTTCTGCTGGAGGCTTCAATTTACATTTTTGTATGATTTGCAGATATTTGAAGAGAGGAGTTAATGATAGAGGCCGTGTGGCAAACGATGTTGAAACAGAACAGATAGTCCTTGATGAGGAAGCTGGGTCTTTCAAGGGAAAAATGAGCTCAGTGGTTCAGATGCGAGGGTCAATTCCTCTATTCTGGTCTCAGGAGACTTCTCGGTTCAGCCCCAAGCCTGATATAATCTGTAAGTTAAAGAATTTTTGAACTTTATGCATCTCTTTCAATGATTTATATGCCTAGTTGCACTGCAGTCACTCGTTTCTTGAGTTTCTCTTGAACCGTTTGGTTGCTTTTTTGTTTTAGTGCAGCGGTATGATCCAACATACCAAGCGACAAAGTTGCATTTTGAAGACCTTGCTTGCAGATATGGGAATCCAATCATTGTGCTGAACTTAATTAAGGTGGGTTGCTACTGTGCTCAAGAGGCCGATGCATCTTGTTCTCAAAATTTCCAGTTCTTTTCAGAAGTTTGTTGTTGTACAAAAGCATAGTCTTGTGCAGTCCCTTATTGACGTAGGGTTATGGAGTACTCTTGTCAAGACTTGCTAGATAGAATGGGAATCATTAAACTCATACACTCTCTATGAGCTCTTCTCTGATTGCTGACAGACTTCTTAAAAGTGCTTTTTCACAAGTTTCTTATATTTCCCTGTTTTTACCAGCCTTTCTTGACATTCTTGTTTCTCAGATAAACTCATAAAAGTGATCTGTGTCCCACACATTTTAGCATGGAAATGAAATTATTTTCTTTTAACAAATCATAGAGTAAGCCTCAGTCTGCTAACTCATGTCTGAAAAATAGACAGTTGAGAAACGGCCCAGAGAAATGATGTTGAGGCGTGAATTTGCAAGTGCTGTTGGATATCTAAACCAGATCCTTCCAGAAGACAAGCATCTGAAGTTTATTCACTGGGACTTCCATAAATTTGCGAAGAGGTGTGTGATTTAAATGAAGTATCTGTGCATCATGTCTTCAGTAAGTTGATAAGCCTGTTCTTTATGAATTGTGACCGACAGCAAGTCGGCCAATGTGTTGGCAGTTTTGGGTGCTGTAGCAAGTGAAGCACTTGATTTGACTGGATTTTACTACAGTGGAAAGCGCACTGTACCTAAAAAGAGAATGAATCAACTGAGTCGGACAAGTACAAGGTTAGCTTTTATATATCATACTTTACTGTTTTGCATTAAGTTAGTATCCTGAACATTTATAGTCGATATTTCATCTCCTATGTTGGTTTGCATGTCAGCTTGCAGCTCAACAGTTTCTATTCATTATTTAATATAAGCACATGAATTAAGTCCTCTATACAACATGATATGTTTAAGCAAGAAAGTTTGTCATCTGAAGAGTGTGGCTTGGTTTGCTCAAGTCAAAAGGAAGTTAGCTCTTTAACTTTCTGCTTTTTGAAGATGGTTGGATAGTCTCAGTTTTTTGGCAGGAACGATCATGCTTTTGATTTAATGTAGATAAGAAGGACTAGTACACCCTATTACTCTTCCATATTTAGAGGCCAATTATGTGGTGTATTTTGTACTGGTATTCTTAGTATGAACTGTTTCTTGGAAAACGTGATTATCATGAACTTCCAACTTCTGTACACATTTAAATTGATCTACAAGAAATTCCCTGCATTAGCTTTCCGGGTGGTTCTTTCTGCAGAATGTGTAGTTATCTTTGGAAAGTACCATATTAGGAATAACACACTATAGCTCATCTTTTTTCTTAATTGACAAACTGCAGGTGTGTAGGTCCCAGTTGATAAATTTTCAGCTACTTGTGAATTCCCATGTAGGCAACTTGTGAATTTTGATTGCATCTCAGCAGAGGGGTTCCCGTAGAACTTATTGAATCATGTGAATGGCGTTCTGAAATGTCTTGTAATGTTGCCTAGACTTTCTGTAGGACTTGTCGAATCGTGTCAATGTTTTTCTCTAGATTTGTATCACATTGTTGCCCAACTGCAAATGTTTCTTGAGCATTCTGGATCTCACTCATGGAATTATAAAATTTATAGTGTAGCTCGTTGGAGATTTCTAGTTTCTCATACAGTTTCTTCTTTGTAAACTTCAGAACAAGCTCTGTTGAGCTGGCAAAAATTGGAGGTGTGACTGAATATTTAAACTCAATGATAAATCGAGACAGAGAGAATGAAGCTGATCAACAGCAAAAGAGCACTAAGGATACAGGCTCAGAACCTCGTTTCCAGAATGGTGTCTTGCGTACAAATTGCATCGACTGCTTGGATCGTACAAATGTTGCTCAGTATGCCTATGGGTTGGCAGCTTTAGGCCGCCAATTACATGCAGTGGGTTTGTCAGATGTGCCTAAAGTGGATCCAGATAGTAGCATTGCTGAAGCACTTACAGATATGTATCAGAGTATGGGTGATGCACTTGCACTTCAATATGGAGGCTCTGCTGCACATAATACTGTATGTTTCCTTCCTCCAATACCTCACCTTTTCTCCCTCTTCTCCCTACCACCTCCCCCACTTCTACTCTTTGAGATCGGGATTTTTACGAACATAAGCAGGAGTTGATTTCATGCATGAACCAGGTTTTGACTGAAAGGCAAGGAAAGTGGAAAGCTACAACTCAGTCACGCGAGTTCCTAAAATCAATAAAACGCTACTATAGCAATACTTACACAGATGGTGAAAAGCAAGACGCAATGAACTTGTATTCTTCCTTCTGGGTTGTTCATGTGTTTTACATTGTGTGTATTTGATCTGAGCCAAATTGATTCTGTTTATGCTACTTGGTTGTGTGATTGTTTCTATTGATTCCATTGATTTGGTTTCGGAAATTATTATTAGTCTCTATTTGCCATGTTGGCTTAAGTTTCTTGTGATTAGGTTTTTGGGGTACTTCCAACCTCAAGAGGGAAAGCCAGCTTTGTGGGAGTTGGACTCAGATTATTATTTGCATGTATCTGGGATGTGCGAGGAGTCAGCCCAGTATAACAGGTAGTGCTATTCCCGTTGATTGCTATTCTTATGTTTTGTTTGAGTATTGCATGTTTGTCTCAACATAATACAATCTAGTAGTTTACTTGCATTGATAACATTTTCTTTCATTTGTTTATTCGCTGTTATGCAGCCTATCACCAGATGCTATGTCTATCATAGGAGCCGGAACTAATCTGTACCCTGTTCCGGCTTGTAGAGAAGATTTCTCCAGAATGAAGTTAACATCATTTGACAAATTGATTGAAAGAACCTGCAGTTCAATAAAGAATGTGCGGCTTTCCCGTGAACCTGATGTTAAAGTTGCTTCAAGCATTTCTGGAATGGCTCCTGATGCAGCGTATGGTTTGCTCTCCCTGATGGATAGAAATGTCTGAAACATTTAGATGAGTGATCTTCTGGTTTTGCTTGAAGTTGGGCATCCGCATCTTTTAATTCATTTGTTGGTCAAATCTTCCTTCCAACAAGTATTTATCTATAAAATGCTTCCAGTCTTGATATGCTTTAAGGTATCGTGAAGTGCTGAGTCTTTCTCTGCTTCCTCTTTATTTTTTCTTAGTTAGTGTGGTTCTTTAACTTTTCTCATCTCAAGTGTGCTGCTGTGCCCTTTTTTGAGCTTTTCTGCTTTGTTGGATGGTATTATGTTGGTAGCTGTAGCATAAAACCTGGTCTTTCTTAAATATTTCTTTTCCATTTGCAGAGAGATTCAGCTGAAGAGTCCCAACTGGCTGTTTGGTCAAAGAAAGTATGGGGACAACTCCAGTGTTTCAAAATTTTCGTCACAGGACAGCACAGCCATGAAATCTCAAGAGGAAATGAATGCAGATAATTTCTGTGAATTAAGTTGGCTTTTCTTTGGTGATGTGTGTGAGGAGGATATCTTCCAGAGGTGGGTTATATGATAAACATATAGTAGTTTTTATTTTAATGGTGCATGTTGCATTTAGACTTTGAGAGGACAAGGCAGCATGTTTCTATTGATTTAGGTTACTCTTTACCTTCATGTGACTCTACCTTACTCACATTAGTTTTTATTTGTTTTCTTTCTCCTTTATTTCTCTACTAGATAGAATTGCAGTTAATGATGATTCAGACTGCATTAGTATGATATTCAAATATAATTGATACCAGAAGGGTTAGCCAACACCTATCTTTTTTTGAGTTGATGCATGCTACTCAACCCCTTTGGTTCTTGGGATTTTTATCTTTATCTGTTAAACTTATTGAAACTGCTCTCTGTAATGTGTCACTTTTTTAAATTATATAATTTTTTGCTATATGCATTTTGTCTTTGTCTATGTATGCATACTTCATTATTTTTCTCTGAACTTCATTATTTTTCTCTGTGGTGTTTTTTTAGGTACCTTGCAATGACTTCTGGCGGCAACAGCAATAGTTTGTATGATGGAAACCTTCTGTTTGACCAAGATGAAAGCAGTGAAATCTACATGCATTATGCAGAACTATGTCAGGTAAGTTTTGATTCAATTTGCAGGATTAGGCATTACAATCTAAAACCTGTAGTGTTTATTTGATGTGCTAAAGTACTTTGTGGTCTTGAGTTAAGAAACCATGATCATGCTTACTAATGCATACACTGGTGAAAATGATTGGCAAAGCTGGAAAGACTAGATGCCATGGTTTATTAGTGCTTGTCTCTATGTTTGAGATGCATTTTTGAAGCAAGAAACAAAAACAAACAAAAAAAAGTACGAACACAAAGATACCTTTGTCTTCTTGTTTTGACATAAATGTTTTCACATGAATTGATACAATGCCGGTTGCAAGTTTGTTCACTAATAGGTTGTAATGTAGGTCATTGCAAATTTAGCATTTGAGTTAGAGCCACAAATACTTGTGCAACTTTTTCTTGAGAAAATCTCAGGGATCTTTCTGAAGCAATGTACTGTTAAACATTGAAAGTTAGTTTTCTCTTGTGGTCTTTTTTGGAATTTGATTTTTATCACTTCTTTAAAATTCTTTCAATTGGTCTTGATAAGGCTTTGAAAACTTGATATTTCATAGTATTATCCTCGATTACTGGCTGTATATGGTCACTACAATCTTCCGGAATTCATAATACATGAGATGTATTGAACAAAGACAAAAATTTGTAATACAAGCAGGGCCCTGCTCTGGAGCCATTCAAGCACGAGCCAGAGAAGGAGAAACATTACGCAGAAGTCTTGCAGCTGCCAATAATGGAAGGTGCAGATGACACCAATGTCGCGTTAGAGATGGAAGCAGCATTAAGGGAGTATGAACATATAGGATCAGACCTTGGTATCACTGCCACCTGCAAATTTTCCGCTGCAGACCCAAGCAGATTAACCAGATGGATAATCGGGGAGGAGGGCAGAAAGGTATAATTCTTTTTCATTTTCAGCACTTTCTTTTGTAAAGAATATGTAAAATCTTTTGAGCATTGTATAGTCCAAATTTTACCTTGAAAATCTTGGTTCTTCTTCTGTGTAATAATTTCATGTCTGATGGGATCAATTATTAATGATTCCTGGACAATTCAGATCAGTATGATACTATGATTCTATGATGGGTGTATGGGTTATAAGTCTTTTCTTTATTCTTGCCTCCCTTTCTCCTCTCTTACACATATAAAATTCGATTTTCACATTTTCAGTTCAGATCCCGCTTCGCATCACTTTCTCTCACTTGTTCCTGAACATAACATTTTTCAAAACATTTATTTTCCCGCTTTTCCTTCATATATTGCTTTCTGTTTCCTTTTCATGTGCTGGTTTATGGTCAAAGTTTCACTTGGCTTCGGATATTGCTGCTTGGATCCTTTCAGTTTACTGGTTTATGTTGAAAACCAGTTTCGGAAAACTTATTTTGATGCTCAAACCTGGTTATCATTCTTAACTAGTTCTGGTGCTGACCTGTACTCAACTCATAATTTTGTTGTTTTATCTAATAAGGTCGACCTGTAAGCCTAGCTGCAGATCGGTGCTTCCTGTGCTCTGGAATAGCGATAGGGCGTTCAGGGGCAAGCATTTTAATGGCTAAGTATTGACACCCACAGTTTATATTCTTTTTCCAATTTTTATCGAAAATTTTAAGAAAATGCACTCAAGTTTTGATTGAATAGTAACAATATGTTTGAGTTCCGCTTTTTTATCCGAGTGAGCAGAACGATTATTAATCCCACATTCTGAGAGAAAGTCGAGCCCTCCTTCCCCTTACCTATAAAGTCTAAAGGTGTGTCGATAAGAACATGGCATTCGGAGAATCAAACTAGAAACCTGCTGTATATGCGTCTTAGGCCCACCTATTTGAGTTGTGCTCCTTGGGGCTAGTTTTCTGTTTTTTTTTTTCATTTTTTCGTCTAAGTTACATAGAAAAGGACTAGTTTTCTGTTTTTTTTTCATTTTTTCGTCTAAGTTACAAAGAAAAGGAGCAGTTAAATGAAAGACACTAAATTTAAGTGTTTGGTTTTCAAAATCTGTGTTTTTCTTTCTTTGGAAAAAGTTCAATCTTTAGCGGCCAAAATTTGTTCGAAAGCGCACGTTTGAGTTTGAATGTTTTCGTCGTGATCTCGCTTTTCATGTAACTGACGGTGCAACGTGATCCTCGCGTTTGGAAAAGACGGGATTAATAAACAGTCAATGTTTTCACGACAAGAGAATGAGATTTTATATGCTATGGCGGTTCAGACGATTGATTTTTTTGAACTGACTTTCTATGCACCAAACAAAGAACTTGCATTTTTCTCATTGTCATGTCTTTAAGCATGTGGATCACATTTGTCTGGTTAGTTTTATGAAAAATGTTGGTTATGACAAAAAAGTCTAACTGGAGTTCATGGCAGTCAGTGGCCTTAGGTCTGATCACATTTCTCAATATATATATATATATATATATATATATATATATATATATATATATATATATATATATATATATATATATATATATATATATATATATATTCGGGTGAGCGCGATGTATTAATCCCATCGCTCGACAAAGGCCCAAAGGCCCCCCTATTCCTCCTGCCTCCGGCGTCTTAAGCTACGTCGGTGTCAACGATAGCAACGGTGCACCCTTCAACTTGATGTCGTGTCCTACTATCTTAAGACATAGGAACAAAGTGTCCATGGGAATCGTACTAGAGACTTGTCTTAATACAGACCCCTAACTCGACCAGCTACGCTATGCTTCTTGAGACTATATATATATATATATATATATATATATATATATATATATATATATATATATATATATATATATATATAACTTGGGGTATTGCTACAAATTGTGGCAAAAGACACATTTTCAAATGGTGGTTTGCAAGAGGCAAGACTGCCCTCCCTTCCCCCGCTTTCTCTGTTTAGGGTTGCTTCAAAACTGGGGTGTCTATGATACACCCTGATGCATTCTCAAAGTGGATTCTAGATCTCCAAACTTATAAACATCTCTCAGCCTAACTAGGTGAGTAGCATATCTCCGCTATAAGGCGAGAACAATAGGGCAATCGTCTCGATAAAGAAGGACAATGTACCAAGTGGTTTTACATTGCTGGTTCCCGGTTTCCTCGCCGAACACAACTAATGTTATTCAAATTGTGGTGTAAAAGCATTTTCGTGAACATCCAGTCTAGTCTGTTCCTTGCTCGTGTAGGTGCTTTGCATGTTCGCCCTGCCGACTAGCATGTGTTTTAGGGCAAGTCTGATGGAAGGAATCAATAATCAATTGGTGTGGCATAAACAGGCAGCAAGATCGCTCAAACTCATTAGGTCAGAAGTTCAAATCTTGTAATGTTGTCACACTCTGGTGTGTTTCTCTTCTAAACGGCAAGCGCACATCCGAATTGAAAGATGCAATGTAGGTTTATCTAAGCCTTGAAGATGTAATGTAGGTTATATATATATATATATATTTGTAACACATTTTCAAATGGTAGTTTGCGAGTGGCAAGACTGCCCTCCCTTCCCCTGCTTTCACAGTTTAGGGCTGCTTCAAAACCTGGACGTCTATGATACACTCTGATGCATTTTCAAAGTGAATTCTGTATTTTCAAACTAATAAGCATCTTTACTCTGACTAACTAGGTGAATAGCATATCTCCGCTATAAGGGGAGAACAGTAAGGAAAATGTACCAAGTGGTTTTACACCGCTGGTTCCTGTTTTCCTTGCAGAATACAACCAATATTATTCAAGCTCTTATCTAAGGGCATTTTCGTTTAGATCCAGTCTAGTTTGTACCTTGTTCCTGTAGGTGCTTTGCATGTTTGGGTCCAAAGTTTGAATCTTGTAAGAAGGAAGTCACAGCGAATCGGAATAAGAAAAATTTGATCCATAACACCTATATCAGCTTTTCTGAATGTATCCAAAGCTATTCGCTTTCTAGATGATCCCTCTAAAGAAGGGGTATTATAAAAACCCTTCTAGTTACTTCGTTCCCTGTTTCTAAAATCCCTTCTAGTTACTTCGTTCCCTATTTCTACTGACATGAATCTTTAGGAAAAGAATCTTATTTCTACCGAGCTGAAACAATATATGATTGTCACACTCTGGTGTGTTTCTTTTCTAAACAACGGTAAACAGCGACAAGCAGCACAACATCCGAGTTGAAAGATGTAATGTGGGTTTAAAGTGGTTTCTTTAAGTAAACATAAAAAGAAAAAGTTCACTGTTAAGTAAACATAAAAAGAAAGAGTTTACTGAAAGGAATCTCCACCCACAAATGTTCACTTGGTCAGATTGGCTCATAAGGGGGAAGTATGCAAGTGAGTGAATCAGCGGATTGAAATTGGACGGCTTTGCAAACCGATTAAATTCAGTGGCTGATTCAAGAGTGCCACCACCCATGAGTCAATTTTTGTAAATTATTTAATATTTTGTTAATTATTTTATACGATTTTTTCATTTGTTTTTCTAAATGGTTGTTTTAATTTTCTTTGGCCAATTCACATGAATCCGATAGAATTGATTGAACATTGGATTGATTGGACATAGCCGATCCATTTACCGTCCTACATGGTGGGCAATAGAGTCCGATTCTTTGCATCCCAACAAACTGCGGGGACCGGGTTGTATTCAAACCATATTCGGCAATGCGGAATCAGCATTCAAAAGAAAGAAAAAAAAAAACAAAACAAAACAAACAAACTCCTCTTATTTTCGGAATTAGGTGAAAAAGTTTGGATGTGAAAAGAAAACTTTTTTCGTGCTTAATAGAAGCGACCACACTGGGAGTCGAACCCAGGACCTTTTGATCCGAAGTCAAACGCGCTAATCCACTGCGCTATGCGGTCTTGATGATATGAAATTGCCTCCTTTTTTTTTCCTTTAAACATTTGAAGTGTTTTTTGTTTTTTCGACCACGAAGAAAGGTTAAAAATATTGATAAACACTGCATCGTTTCCTCGAATCACAACACAATAACGTTTCATATAACATTGGTTGGATGAATGATGTAGTGACGCATGCAACTTCATCCTCAGTTATTTTAATTCAATGCCACACTATATAATACAAGTACTAGTTGGCAGCGTAATGGTTAGATTTAACTGAAGACCGTGTTTGTGGATACACAAAAACCAAAGTTCCATCTAAATGAAACATCTTTATAGAATCTAAGATATAGTTTTATAAAATTACTATAAATTAGCTGCATTGATGGTTATTTGCTTATTATAACAATTAAATTTTAAAGCCACCGATACCTGGAAATGTATCGGCCTAACTTGGCAAATATCTAAAATTGACACCAAGAGCATTGGTATTTTTAGTTTAACAAATATTTTTTTGTGGCAAATGTTTAGGTACTTTACCTAAAGGGAAGAACTATACTACTATGTTAAATTCCTGTAGTATATGTTTTCATCTTGGAACAAAAACTAAAATGTTTGCTGGTATACTCCACTCATATATATATATATATATATATATATATATATATATATATATATATATATATATATATATATATATATATATATATATATATATATATATATATATATATATATATATATATATATATATATATATATATGAAGCAGATGAATAATCATCTTCTTCTGGAAAAAATCAAATAATTTCTTGGGAATCCTACAAGATCAATTCGTTCTTTTTTCTCCGACATATCGAATGCTATGGAGATGTTCACTAGAGATAAGAAATTGTTGAACAAACAACAAGATGTTTTTTTTTTTGTCCCTAGGCGATTTAAAAAGAAAGAAATGGTTGATATATTCAAGATAATTAAGTATGTATAAAATACCATTTCAATTCATCTTATTTCATTAGATTTATGGATGTGATATGGTTCGAAATGATGAACCGGATATGGACAGTTCTAATAAGATTTCATTCTTGAACAAAAACTCATATTGTGATTTATTCCATCTATTTCATGACTTGAACAATCATTTTGTGATTTATTCCATCTATTACATGACTCGAACAAAGGGAGATACACGTTGCACCACGAGTAGAGCGATAGATTTAGTTAGCCTCTTCCAAAGCACGACCTGTTTGTTCTGCTTGTCCTCCCTGTTGATCCAATCCCATCCTTCGAAGCTCTTGTGCGTTGTATATATATATATATATATATATATATATATATATATATATTTATTTATTTATTTATTTATTTATTTATTTATTTATTTGTTTGTTTGTGTTTTCAAAATTGCGAGACATTGGATGCTATCAGACTTGCGAGACATTGGATGCTATCAGACGATTTAAAATTACATATTCATTATTAAAAGCACAATAAACCATTGTTAAAAATGTCATTAACCGTTGCTAATGTCAGGGGTGGAGACACAAAAATCTGGCTACGGGACACTCTTTATAGAAATTTATATTTTTAAGAAACATCAATATATAAATGAGAAAAATTACCTGGAAATACCAATACTAAAATAATCATTTTTGTTGGTCTTTATGGGCAATTGCCCCTGCAGTGCCTAAACCAGCCTCCACCCTTGGCTAATGTTCATTTGTCAACTTTTTATTAGCAATACATTGTTAGTTTTTAATCATCTGATAGCATTCGGTATTTTGTATATTTTTAATTTTTTTTCAACCTAATGTTATGTACTGTATTAGATTGGAAATTTATGAACCATCAATTTAAAGGATATTAGAATGTGAATATTCAGTTTAAAAAAAATATAACGCAAACTTATTTTTTAGGGTATGGAAATACCCATCAAACGAAGACAAAAAACCTCGGTTAAGAAAATTGATTCATTCCCTCGTGTTAGGGGCATTTATGTCTTTTAAAAATATGTTTTTTTTTGCAACTATATAGTCCCTCTATTTACATAGTTCACATATTTTACAAGCTCTCTTTTTCTTTAGTGTTAATATATATACATATATATATATATATATATAAGTAATTTGACATATTTAATTAATGTATTCAAATTTCTTGTGTAACGTTTGTCCAAAAGCACATTACGGACACCACTTTGATCTGTGTCTTTATAACTTTCCGAGCATCTGCATAATGAAGTGAAATTAGTCTCGTGTTTGAAATTATGAGTGAGCGACAGTGGTACCGGTAGAGTTGAAGTTCGTTAATCGTTACGGAGAAAGCTGTCGTAGGGAAAGTTGATATTTTTGTCGTTTGATACTTGAATTAGATTTTTTTAGCCGAATAAACATTATCCAACGATTGCCAAGTTTTGACATCATTGATAATTGGGCCATTTAAAGTAAAAAAAATGAATGAGCGTCGCTTCTCAAAGATGGCCCCAATGTCCCTTCTGAATCCTCCTGCCTTTGGAGTCGTAAGATGCGTCGGAACCTAGCTAGAGTACTATTAGGGGTGAACAACGAGTCGAACTACTTGAACTCGACTGGTTAAAGCTCGGCTCGTGAACGGGTTCAAGCCGAGTCATTTACTTAATGAGTCGAGCTATAATTCATGAGTCGACTCGTTCTAATAATCAAGTTGAGTTCGAGTTGAACACGTGACTACCGAGTCAAACTCGAGCCTTGATCGAGTTTGTCTACCTTAATCAAGTCGATACATTAAAATGAGTTTACAAGTTTGTTGAGCCTTAATTGAGTCGAGCTCAAGCTCAACATGTAACAATGAATATCAATTCTATTCAAGCAAGTTTGTCAAACCGTAATCGAATCGACCTCGAGTTCAACATGTAACGAGGAATATCAATTCTATTAAAACGAGTTTGTCGAGCTCGAATCGTGCTGCTTCCTTCGAGTTATTCTCAAGCTTGAGCCGAGTTAATCTTGATGTTTCATTAGTCTAGTCGAGCCAAGCTCGAGCTAACTGAACTCGAGCTCGTGTTCACCCCTAGGTACCATACACTAGTCAACTAAAGAGGCGCTCCTATCTTTTGCTTTGTAGTACAGAGAAATAGTATCCATAGGAATCAAACAATATGTCTTCCATGTACCTGTTTGCTTGAACCAGTTATAATTTGCCCCCTTAAACAATATATATTGTAAAGACAAAGCTGATAAGAAAAACTCAAACCTTGTGAATAAACCACTCACTTACAATTTTTTGTGTCAATAAGATCAGACCAAGTAACATGGATTTGGATTTTTTATGTAGATTTTTTCTCTATGGCCTATTCATTAAACACTATGTTTAAAAGATGTGACATTCTTGTTTATCTCCAAATGGTTTCATTATTTTCTTGAGGACCAAATCCATATTTGATGAAACATGTTCTATCTCGCATAAGCTCTTAATTGTAAACAAGAATCAAGTCTATTTATGGAACTGACGTGCATAGTATTCACTTTGCTCTTTATGAAACGATGTGACACTTGCAAAATTCAACCCCTTATCCTAGACACATGCGCATATATATATATATATATATATATATATATATATATATATATATATATATATATATATATATATATATATATATATATATATATATATATATATATATACTTCCTTTTTAAAGAAATCTGCTATGTATGTCTAAGCAATAATTTTGTTTTTAAATTATACATTTCGGACACATATATCGCATCTATGCATTCCCTTAAACCTAATGATAGAAATAGGTTTGATGACAATATAATAAATATTGAGAAAAGTATTACTAAAATGTATATATAATATATAAATGAAAGAGTTAATGCTGCCGTATGCTAGATAGTTGTGAGATGACTATTTTTTTTAAAAAAAATACCACTAAATAGATTACAAATCGTTGCTAAAGACTCCATAAATGGTCACCCTACTACAGACTGCCGTGCTTTTTACTAAGAGGCATTTGAGATATTATGAATCATAAAATTTTAAAATCACAATGTTTATTTTTTGAGAAATTGAATTTATTAAACAAGCGAGACACTTTGTTTTCAGAATCAGGAATTTGAATCCTGAAATTTTTGTTTTCGTTACAATTTGAGGAGAAATTATGATTTCAAAATTTTTTCATGAAATGAAAATTCCAAACTATCAAACGCTTACAAGAATTTTAATTTTGAATGACGTAACATCCGACAGACTGCCGCGTTTGAAGTTCCCGTACTTAAATAAATGAAAAATACTGTCACAGATGAACTGGGCCGAGCCACATTCTCCTCCAGTTGAGGAGAACAGATGCGATCGATTGCCGGATCCGTACCCGACCCGTTTCCAGCCACCAAACTCCCCTATTTATTGGATCCACCGGAACTCAAATACTCCATTAATTCGGGCGTAATATTGGATCGAGCGAGGTGGGGGAGCAGGAGAGGGAGGGACGAAGCGCGATCGAAGCGAGCCCTAGATTTCCGACGACAGCCCGTCGGACTCTCACCTCGGTCCTTGACCGTCGATTTCTGGTCCCGGAGCCAATTCCATATTCTGCCCTCCCCAGCGGATCGCCCGTTTCCGGGGAGACGTCCTTCGCTTCTGTCGCCTCGCTCTGCAATTCGCTCCGACTCTTCGTTGGTTCTATCGCGTGGCGGTCGTTCGCGTATTCAATTTGGTAATTTCTGGAGTTGCTCCTTTCCGTTGGTCCGTTTTTTGGCGGGCTGGTCCCAGTGTTCTGCATTCCTTGCTGACCGGGGATTTCAGGCATGCGAATTGTGAATTATGTGCGTCTGGCTCACATTGAGTTGATTTTTGGGTTCCGAGAAGAATTCAGAAGCTATTGGTTCGATGTTCCCGTTCTTATTAGGGTCGTAGAGAGAGAGATTTTTTTTGGGTTTATTTCCACCTGCAAATGATGGGTTCTACTGAGGACGTTATGAGTGAGGTTTTCCCGTGCATTGGAAGGCACTGCTAAATATTTCTGGCATCAGTTGATTTATTTTGTGTCTGTGTGATCGGTGATGTTCCTTATGAACAGGTGGGCAGTTTTACTGGTGGTGGTTGATTGCATCATGAAACAATGAAATTAAACTAGTGGCGCTATTGCTGAGCTTTCTGGATGGTAATCACTGACAAGTTTAACTTGTCTATGGTTGGGGGTGCTATGAGTATGATTTTGTAGGAATAGGTTAGAACTTAGAAGTATTCCGCTAACTTGTATGTGCTCGGGGTTCTATGAGTATGATTTGTAGGAATAGGCTAGAACTTAGAAGCATTGCGCGCTGGGGTTCTATAATGTTGACTATTAGCATTTTCACCAAGTCAAGTAGCTGATATCTTACTGGGGACTATATTGTGGGAGCACCAACCTGAAAGACGGGGCCATTATCGCTAATTGATGCACACATATAGCCACAACAAAAAACGTTTGGTCCCAGCCTATTTTCTTCTCTTCCTTTTTAGCCTTTACACAGGAACTTGAATATGAAACCACCCTCGAGTCAATAGACACAGAAAACTTTTCTAGAGGAACTTGGCAATTTTAACAGTGAAGAATTGTCAGTTGTTACTGACATCAACATGAAGATGAACACGTTATTATAATTTCATACTTGCAGCAAGGTGATCACATGATTGGACCTGGTTTTGGTTGTATCAACACTGTATTCATATCCTATGCTCTACATTAGGCTGTATAAGCAATGGTCCAACACAATGTGATATAAAATCTGTCACTGTTTATCATTTTAAATTTTGTTTAACATTTTTCATTTTTAAAACATGAAAAATTGTCCAAATGTAAACTACTTTTCCAAAAATATTTGAGAAAGTTTACGAACTAATTACAAAAGAATCAGTTTTTCTGGCGTTGCTTCTGAATTGCTATTATGATGTAAGCCTACCATTTTGTGTGTCCAAATTGTCACTTTATCTCAGGGCACACCGTGTAGACCTGTATTCCTGTATCATATAGATCATATTAACACATTATTGTCCTTGCATGTTTAGACTCTTTCATGCATGTAAAGTCCTGTTAGTATTATACGTGATGAGCTGCATATGCCACGTGCCAATCGAAATTTTGAACAGTAAGTTAGTTATGTTGTAAATGGATATGATCTTACATTTGAAATCTGCATTACCTTTTTTTTTCACACCCAACAAGATGATGGTTTATCTCAGGTTGAGATGCATAAACTCCAAAACAAACATGTAAGAATCTTTTATTTTATTTCTTTTAAGGAAAAGTGACATTGTGAAGTGCCTTCAAGAAACATTATTGGTAAGAATTAGGCGGTAACATTTGAGGCTAATGTCATCAGCTATTATCAAGTGCAACTGGTAATGAGCTGACTGACCTTTTTTGACCTTATCTATTAAAAGAAAGCAGAATGTTACAAGCACATTGCAGATTTCCCAGATCTGAGCTTGAACATTATGAATCAGTTTGTTTTTTCACTTAATAGTCAAAAGCGCTAGGCTAGCCAGAAACGGTATATGAAAGGAAAAATGAGGAGAAGGAAAGGGAGAAAGAGAAGGAGAAAACAAGAAGAAAGAGAGAAAAAAGCAGAAGAAAAAGAATGAAAAGGGTAAAAGAAGATGAAGAAGAAAACAGGAGAAAAAATTTTACAACAGTTTTTATAACCTAGGTGCCTCAGCCTGGTTCTCTATGGAATCCTCTGCCTATTATCATTTTTATTGTGTCTTTGCCCTTAACTTACTCCTTTTTTTTACATTTTTTCTGCTGATGTGAAATTGTCTAACCTTTGCGTTATTGTTTATATTTTCATTGGATGCTGAAAGAGATATGGTTGATTGGCCTTATTTTTTGTTCTAATTCACAATTCTGTCTTCTTTCAAATTTGAATAGGTATATGTTGGATGGCACTTGATCTCAGTGATAAAAATGGCTGTCTGAAGAGGCACATGTTTCTGGTACCTTACTGCTTGTTTGCAGCATTTACATGAAGTATCGGTCCGTCAGAGAGCTTCATAAGCACTAGGTCGCAGATGGTGGAAGACCAAAATTATAAGTCATGGTACACTTGATGTAGAGTTTGTTGGCAACGATGCACATGCAAGCACATTTATCGGGACAGATTTCTGTAAATTCCATACCCTCCCAGATGCAAAATTTGGGAAATCTACATAGTTCGTGGCAAATGGAACCTGATATTGAGTCCATCCGGAACTGTGTAATTCAAGAAATGTAAGTGCCATCACTGATTTCAGTTGTAATGAACATTGAACTTGCTCCAACTTGCATGTCAATTTCTGGTCAAATCTTGTTGTGCTATTAGTATAAAGATACTTTGTTAATATCTTTAACAAAAGGAGTGGTAACCCATATAGCATCCTAATACGTTGTATTCTGTTTCACTTGTTACTCTGTGTTTATTATTCTTTTTCTGGTTAGTAACATAGTGTGCTTTGTAGTTGCACTATTTATTTTACTCAACGCTTATCACTACCTATATCTTCTGCAGTGTAAATTTTTTGCGGCGGAAACCTCATGCAACTGAAGTTGGACCCAAGTTACCTGATGTTGCAAGGCGGCTGGAGCTAGGACTGTTCAAGAGTGCTTCTTCTAAGGTGTCTAAGCCTGCACTATAAATATATGAAGCTTCACATGCATATGCTACATACTACATAGTTGGTTTTGCGTCTCTATTGGGAATCTGGGATATCTGATGTTGGTTTTGCAAACATGCCAAGAGAAAAAAGATACAGCTATTTCTTTAGTCTGCCAATACTTTGATAGATAAAAGTACACATCTCTGATTCTGTACAAATCATATTCCTGACTGTTAGATTTTTCTTGTGATTAGGAGGAGTACATGGATACCAGCACATTACAGCGCCGGTTAGCAAATTTTATGAGTCGTATCTCGGCTAGCAACCATAGTCAACAATTACGACTGCGACACTATAATTCTTCATCTTCATCTATTGGGGCTATGATACCTACACCAGGCATGCCACAAAGTGGAAATGCAAATCCTTCAGTGTCTTCTGTCGGTAATTCTATGGTTGCTAGCAGCAGTTCTGCTTCTCTGGTTACAAGCTCTGCCAGCACGGCTAATTTGTTGTCTACCAATGGGTCTGTTGGTGGAATGCAGCGTAATTCCTTCAACTCGTCTAATGGTAAACTTTTTGTTCAAATGTCTCCTTGCGCACACTGATTTTGTATCATTTTTATATCTTATGGTGCGTTGTACTTTTTCAGGACTGTTGTCTAATGGTTATCAGCAATCGCTTCCCAACACTTCCATGGATCCTCGAAGCAACATGCTGTCATCATTGGGTACACCAAGACATTCAACTCAGATGATGCCTACTCCTGGACTGAGTGATTCACGTTCATTGCCCATGAACCCTTCTACTGGAGGAGGGTTTTCAGGTGTTGAATCTGTTGTAGCATCACAGCCGCAGCAACCTAGGCAGTATGCTAGCAGTCAAAATAACCGTATGATGCATAGCATTGGTGGCCAAATGGGCATTGGAATGCGCTCTAGCTTGCAGCCCAAACCTTCAGGTTATGTTTTTCCTAATGGGGTTCTAAACGGTGGGTTGGGAAATAATGTTCCATTGATGAATGGGATGCAACATTCTGAAGGATATTTGAATTCTTCTGCTTATGTGAACACTCAGAAACCTTTACAGCAGCATATGGATCAGCAGCCGCAGCAGCAAATAATGCAGAATGGTATCTCTCTTTCTCTCTTCAGCCGGATCTGTATCTTTCTAATTTGACCGAATAGTTAGATTGCTTGGACGCAGTTACAATTTCTTTTCAGAAGTGCCTTTAATTTTTTCCCTTTCTTTCTCAAAATGATAATGGTTATATCTTCACATTGATTGAAGAAATCCTGATTGAGTGGTTCTTGGCAGGGGATGGGTATGCTGTTAACAACGCAGATATTTCTGGGTCTGGAAACCTGTATGGATCAGAAAGAAACAGTCAGAATGTGAATCCTCTTGGTTTGCAGTCTAACTTGAAATCTAACTCTGGGTTGCAGTCTCGTCAACCAAACTTTCAATCGTTTCAACAGACACCTAATGTTAAGCCTCAATCAATTGATCATTCAGAAAAGATGAATATGCCAACATCCCATTCAAATCAGCACCATGCATTGCAGCCTCAGCAGCAGATACAAAGGGTTCAGCCACAACAATTTTCTAATCATCCCCATCAATCTAATGTGCAATTTGTACAGCATCAGCATCAGCATCAAAAGAAAGAACAGAATGCACAGCAGCATGATAGCTTAAGGCATCCCCAGTTCCTAGGAAATGCTCAGCTTGCTTCAACTGCAGTTGGACAATTGCTACCAGGTCAAGAAGTGGAATTGCATGATGAATCTTTACATCATCCTTTACCTGATCAGTATCAGTTTTCAGAATTACAGAACCAATACAATCCTGGTTCTTTAGCTCAAGATCTACCTAATGGATCACGGATACTCATCCAGTCATCGAGCTCTCAGGAATTGCATTCTTCTTTCTCACAAGCATCACATCAATTTCAGCAGATAATGCAACCACAACAGCCAGTTCCTCAGGCCCAAAATCACTTTGCTGGCCTCACTGTTGGGCGGTCGGAGGTCCCTGTTACTGAAGAATGGCAGGCTGCACGGGAAGTTAAATCTCCTGGTGTGAATCAGTTTTCTGCTGAGCAAAGGATGCAAGAAGACTCACGGCGAGTAATGCAACCTAATGGAGCTCAACGTCCTCATCTTACTGCACAGCGAACAGTTAATGGGAAAATTGTCTCTTCAGAAAATTATGCAGGGCCTCCAGGTTCAACGGTGACTTTATGTAGACCTGGAGGTAAAACCCTGCGATCACGCCAGAAAGAGATTATTGACCAACAGAGATGGCTTCTTTTTCTACGACATGCCAGAAATTGCTCTGCAGAGGGAAAATGTCCCCAGAAGCACTGTGTAACTGCTCAAAATTTGTGTAGACATATGGACAAGTGCCATGACATTCACTGTAATTATACTTATTGTTATACAACCAAGAAGCTGATGAATCATTTTAATAGCTGTCGTTCTGCTGCTTGTGCTCTTTGTGTTCCTGTTAGACGGTGGATTTCTCGCCAGAAAGCCTGTGCAACCCAACCATTGGATGCCATGGAACCTAATTCAACCAATGGCGTGCTGAAGACTCCTCTAGTGGATGCAAGTACAACCAAGATGACGCCAAAAAATATTAGTTCTGCCTCAGAAACTTCAGATGATCTGCAGCCATCATTAAAGCGAGTGAAGCTTGAGAATAGTGCCCCTTCATTTGTTATGCCCAGAGGTGGGTTAGTGCATGATAATACTTCTGTTGTGGAGGGATTGGATGAAAAGCCACATGGAACCCAACATCCTGAAGCACTTATTCCTACAAGGTCTGATGTGGTGGATGTAAAGCTAGAATCACCCATGAGCTCTGTTTGTGGAACTGGTGATAAAATTATTGAAGCTGAAAATAACAAAAATGGCATTGATAATTCGGTCATGATAAAACCCGAGGTTGAGCCTCAGATATCTAATGATTCTGTTAATGATTTTAAGCAAGAAGTAGTTCCAGCTCGGAATGAAATTGATCAGGTGAAACAGGATATGAAGTTGGATAGTTCTGGGTCGACAGCAGATCATACAGCTGGGAATAAATCTGGGAAACCAAAAATCAAAGGAGTTTCTTTGACCGAACTTTTTACTCCAGAGCAAGTTAGGGAACATATTGTTAGCCTTCGGCAATGGGTTGGCCAGGTCAGTCCTCTTCACTTGTGCATCCTTCTGAACGTTGCTAAACTGGCCTATTTGTGGTCATTGCCTTTATTTTTGGGTGTAACAGACAGGAGTCAATTCAGCATGTAGCAATATGTTTTATAGCTTTTCAATATGTAAAAATTGGAAAATGGATATCGCTGAATGTAAAATACAGATACTGAAGAACTTATCTTTTGTTTAAGTCTTTTTCCATGACTCTTCTTGGAAAAGTTTGATCAATTTGTTATTGGTTTAATATTTGACGATTTCCAACATGTTTCTTTTGGACATTGGCAGAGCAAAGCAAAAGCTGAAAAGAACCAAGCGATGGAACATTCAATGAGTGAGAATTCCTGTCAGTTGTGTGCTGTTGAGAAACTTACATTTGAACCTCCTCCTATATACTGCACATCATGTGGTGCTCGTATCAAACGTAATGCAATGTATTACACCTTTGGAAGTGCTGATACACGTCACTACTTTTGCATACCATGCTACAATGAGGCCCGGGGCGAGAACATTGAGGTTGATGGAATGACAATATTAAAAGCACGGATGGAGAAGAAAAAGAATGACGAGGAAACTGAAGAATGGGTAAATAAAATTCCTGTTGAAAATGCTTTTGGTGAAAGGGCTTTGTCATGTGATACAAACTGTGTTTCCTTTTTCTTCTTTTTTCTGATTGTGTTCTTTGTTGTTTACTACAGTGGGTTCAATGTGATAAATGTGAAGCATGGCAGCACCAAATTTGTGCACTTTTTAATGGCAGGAGAAATGATGGGGGGCAGGCTGAGTATACATGCCCTAATTGTCATATAGCAGAAATTGAAAGGGGAGAAAGGAAGCCCTTGCCACAAAGTGCTGTTTTAGGTGCAAAAGATTTGCCAAGGACAATTCTTAGTGACCAGATTGAGCAGCGGCTTTTTAGGAAATTGAAGCAAGAAAAACAGGATAGGGCAAGAGCACAAGGGAAGAGTTTTGATGAGGTAGATCGTGCTAAATATTATCATAATTATTGTGTATATTTAATGGTTGAGAGTTGTGAGCTTATTAAGAGAACATTTTTGACAAGATAAGTTCTTTTCTTTTTTTTTTAAGCCTCTCTCTCTCATGCACACACAGAAACATATGCATACATGTGTGATTATCCTGTTTATGGCGGCAGTACACTACTCCAAAAAGCATCTGGATTAGCTATACCTGTCTGAAGGCAATTTTGTCAAGATTCTAGGTTTTTTTTACTTTTAGTCTTGGATAATTCATGATAAATAAATAATTTCAGTTTCTTGAATGGCTAAAATGATTCGCCTTATGATCCCTATTGATCTGTTTGGTAAGATCCTCTGGGTTTAGCATGTTCAGAATGCCACCTTGAGGATTAGTGGATTTTAATGATACTGTTTTTCATTATGAAAATATTTTTAACTCTTGTAAAAAGATTGTGTGAATCTTTGTGATTGATTTGGTATTTGAACTTATCAAAGTAAATTGATGGTCCTGTCTCTGTTCTCTTTTATTCATGCCATTTGATATTGGGTTTCTTAATACATAAAATGATATTTGGGACTATGGCCTCCTGGCGTGATTTCGGAGAAACTGTCCTTATGACTGATATTGCAATTTGAAATTTCCATACTGACGGCATTTCCCCCTTAATAACAGGTACTGGGAGCTGATGGTCTGGTTGTCAGGGTTGTATCATCAGTTGACAAAAAACTAGAAGTAAAACCACGATTTCTTGAAATTTTCCAAGAGGACAATTACCCTTCAGAATTCCCATACAAGTCGAAGGTGTTTGATTATTATTTTTTTTAAATTCAAGCATATAGGAGACACATGAAACACATATCAAACGCTGATATAATCTTGTGGATGCTTGCGTTCAGGTTGTTTTGCTGTTTCAAAAGATTGAAGGGGTTGAAGTTTGCCTGTTCAGCATGTATGTCCAGGAATTCGGTTCAGAATGCCAACAGCCTAACCAGCGCCGTGTTTACCTTTCCTATCTTGATTCTGTTAAATACTTTAGACCCGAGGTGAAAACTGTAACAGGAGAGGCGCTTCGGACCTTTGTCTATCATGAAATATTGGTAATGGTTAATGATCTCTTGTGAATTTAGTCATTTACTGATGGTTTTGAGTATAGACAAATAATAAACATTTTCTTAATGCTACTTTTTTTCTTGATTCTTGCTTTTACCTGGTTTTAATGTGTTGATTTTTTTTTTAAATAAAGCATGCCAATTTTTTATTTGGTGCTTTGAAATTGACAGATAGGGTACCTTGAATATTGTAAAAAGCGAGGATTTACCAGCTGTTATATATGGGCTTGTCCTCCATTGAAGGGAGAAGACTATATTTTGTACTGCCACCCTGAAATTCAGAAGACACCCAAATCCGATAAGCTCCGGGAATGGTGCTCTCTCTCTCTCTCTCTCTCTCCCCTAATGAATTGTACACTCAATTGATACTTTTTTCTCACTGGACATAGTTGGCTTGGTGCTTTGTTATTAGGTATCTGTCAATGCTGCGGAAAGCAACAAGGGAAGATATTGTTGTAGATCTGACCAACTTGTATGATCATTTCTTTGTGACGAATGGTGAATGTAAAGCAAAAGTCACAGCTGCTAGGTTACCTTATTTTGATGGTGACTACTGGCCTGGTGCTGCGGAAGATATGATTAATCAGCTTAGACAAGAAGAAGATGGAAAAAATCAACAGAAGAAGGGGAAAACAAAGAAGACTATAACTAAGAGGGCCCTGAAAGCTGCAGCCCAGGCAGATTTATCTAGCAATGCATCTAAGGATGCTCTTTTGATGCAGAAGGTTAGTTGAGCAGTTCACCACCTGTATTCATGGTTGTCTGTGGCATCCCCTTTTGAAATTTGAGGGGTTGCACATAAAATCGTCATTGCAAGTGTTTTGGGTCTGTGGCATCTGCTTTTGAATTTGTTTGTGTTTCATGTGAGACCAAATTCTTAAGTCAGGACTCAGCTTGGATTAAAAAAATTGTAACTTTGGTGTTCATTTTTTTTGTTTATGTTTCTCTCTCCATACAGCTTGGTGAAACAATCTGCCCAATGAAGGAGGATTTCATAATGGTTCACTTACAGCACACGTGTTCTCATTGTTGTCGTCTTATGGTGTCTGGAAAACGTTGGGTTTGCAGCAGGCAGTGCAAAAATTTCCAGCTTTGTGACAAGTAAGCTATTTATTTTTTTCTCCTGCTTTTTAAAAGTTTTCTTGATTGGAAGTATTGTGTAGCAGGCACCAGACGATGAGTACATGCTACAATTTGGGTTCTATATGATCTGCTGGCTGCTGCGTTTCTGTGTTGCATTCTCACAAGCAATGTGATGCTTGGTAGCATAAAACAGTGTCGTTGATATTTTCCTAGGGAACTTTTCCTTAACCATTAAAATGTACTTTCATGCTCCACCTTCATTTTTTTCCCAACTATCTGGGTAGAGGGACACGAATGTCCATAGTAATGGAATTGTGGTGGATTTATGCCTTCCAATTGAGTAGATACAAGTTATTACCAGCAGTATCAGTTATTATTTTAAGGGATGATGAACATGTAAGGCAGCTAATATTTTTGCATGCCTAGCTGCGTATGCTTGTCCATATTTTGTGTGGCTAAAAAATGGGTGGTATTAGATTATTTTGTTGGTTTCTTTTATCTTCTCTGGGCTTGGCATAGTTTTTTGTATTTCCAAGAACTACAGCTACTCTAGTTTTTCTTCCTTGGATCATCCTTGATCTGATTCAGTCGACTTTTTATGGTTTTGATCTTCATAAAAACAAGGTTTTTCACTCTCTTGAACTGAAATGGATATACCTTATAAGTGATAAATGTGATGACTATATCATTCGAGAATTAGAAATGCACTAGGATACTGTCTCTAGATGCAATGCGGGGAAAGTGTTCATTCACAGTCATGATATTTCATTGGGAGTTGCAGACCATTGTCATCGTGCACTTGCAACATTAGCAGTAAAACTGCTCACGTTTCTTTATCATGATAAAGAGATTGAGGAAGGGAGGGAAGGTGGGTCCTATCCAGTCCTACCTTATAGAACCCTGCAATGATTCTCCGACTATCTGTACTTTCTGTCTCTTTCTGTTCCCACGGAGGTGCAACCATCATGACTCGACGACGGAACCATATGAAGCATTTTGAGGTAGTCCTCGAGGTTAAATTTTCAACTGAAACTATTTTCTTCTAATGAAATGAAACAAGTACCCTTAAATTGACATACAAATATTTTTGATTACTTTAGTCCATTTGCTGAGTACAACGAAAATGAGCTGCTACATGGTTAAAGTTGCAGAACGATGGGTTTGTTTTGAGGGTGGAAATGTTAGGAATAGATTTGTCTATAATCAGGGATGAATTGTGGGAAAAAACCAACTCTCTCTCTCTCTCTCTTCCTCTCGTTTCTTGACTTGAAGCTTGGTTGTGCATACTTCTGAGGTTTATGTTCTCTTGGTTATGAAAAGGACAACTTGGAAATCTGCTGTGTTCAACTGCTTTGCTATAATGTCATAGTTCAGTTGTTTCATTTGTCTATTCTGATTTTGTTCAAATTTTTAGATGTTATGAAGCAGAACAAAAGCTTGAGGAGAGGGCTAGGCATCCCGTGAATAGTAGAGACAAGCACATTCTCTTTCCTGTGAGTGGCTAGTTTTACTGGGCTAGTTTGTTGTGGAATGTTTTTCTGGATATGTCATTGAAAAAGGTGTATTTAGTTCTAGGATTCTATTAAAATTTTGTGCTTTCATTCAGGTTGAGGTGACTGATGTGCCTGTAGACACGAAGGATAAAGATGAGATTCTAGAAAGTGAATTTTTTGACACAAGACAGGCCTTTTTGAGTCTTTGTCAAGGGAACCATTACCAATATGATACCCTGCGGCGTGCCAAACACTCTTCTATGATGGTTCTGTATCATCTGCACAATCCCACTGCTCCTGCGTTTGTGACGACTTGCAACGTATGTCACCATGACATTGAGGCAGGCCAAGGATGGCGTTGCGAGGTCTGCCCTGATTTTGACGTCTGCAATGCTTGCTATCAGAAGGATGGGGGCATTGATCATCCTCATAAACTGACAAACCCACCATCTACAGCTGATCGTGATGCTCAAAACAAAGAAGCACGGCAAAAGCGAGTCTTGCAGGTGTTATACCTTTGTCTGTTGCATGATATGTGCTGCAGGGTCCATTATTTGTGCAGTTCTCTTTTGTTATTGAAGTTTCTGGTTGTTTCTCCATCTGGTTATTTTATGCTGATTATCATTCAGTTCTATCTCTGGATGGTTGGGCCTTTTGTGCCCCCAAGTTCATGGGTTCCTATGTGTAGGTCTGATGCTTGTTATCCATACTTCAAGCCTCTATGTCAAAACAAAAAGGTAGGACAACTGGATAATCTTTGATAGCACAGTGAGGAAAGGTTCCCTGAAAAAGGCAAGGGTTTATTAGCTGTTACAGTTTACTTTACTAAGTGGACACTATAAGGAGGCTTTGGTAGCGAATATAATGATAATCTAATGTTTGTCGAGCTTATATATAGTTGAATATGATTGATTGACCTTCACAAAGGAAAAGGCTTATTTTTTTTTTCTTCACCCTCATGGCTTTCTCTATCCTTGTGTCATAATTATTATTTTATATTTAACAATTATTTTTTCATAAATTTTGTCTTAAATTACTTCTCACTGAGATATCTTGCTGGTTGCAAAATATCTAGAAGAGTCAACTTAGCCCATGAGTTGTGACATCATATATTCTGTATAGAACCAGAGAAGGAGATTGGATTTATTCATTGTTATTCATCCTTTTCTTGCCTTGTCTATCTTTGTTTCCAGTTAGTGCTAGGTCAAGGTTGGGAAATGAATGCACTTGGTCTTGCATGGTAGCATTAACAATCTTCCCTCATTTTCATTATTTTCAAGTCTCTCAATTCTTTCTTCTGCATGGAATAGTCTATTAGCATATAATAGGTGTGTTCACATTGCTATGCATCTGTGTCACAACCTTGGATGGTATGATCACCTTCAAGTGCATGTTGTATCATATTGTAGTGGTCATTTTGCATGTTAGTGCTCCAGCAGAAAAAGTCAACGAGTTGTTGGGACATCATGAGTTTCAAAAAAGCCTTTTTGAGTTCTGGGCAACCCTTGCTGGCTGGTGCTGGATGTGTTCTCTAGAAATTGAGTATGACCTCAATGTTTTTGCTAACCAGAGGTCTTCATCCAGATGACTTCTTGTTTTCCAGTCATTCTGATATTAGGGAATGTTTATTTCAAAATCGCTCTAATGCTTTCCAACATTTGCTATTTGTTGCAGCTACGAAAGATGCTTGATCTTCTGGTGCATGCTTCTCAATGTCGTTCTGGGAACTGCCAGTATCCGAATTGCCGTAAGGTTAAGGGTCTATTTCGTCATGGTAGCCTCTGCAAAGTCCGTGCATCTGGAGGTTGCCAGCTATGTAAAAAGATGTGGCATATTCTGCAGCTGCACGCTCGAGCTTGTAAGGAGTCCGAATGCAATGTACCTCGTTGCAGGTGAGTTACTGTATTTTTTTTTGCTCGGGTTTTCCATGGTCATATTGCATTTTGCATAGATCTTTACACTCCAAAATTTCAGGGACCTGAAAGAACATTTAAGGAGGTTGCAGCAGCAATCTGAGTCACGACGCAGAGCTGCAGTGATGGAGATGATGAGGCAGCGTGCTGCTGAGGTTGCAGGGAACACGGTCTAGTCCACTAGTCAGTTTGTCAGGAATGCGCTGTGGGAACTAGCACTCAGCTACCATGTTTCAATGAGAAATCTTGGCCAATATGCTCATGGAATGCGCAGATGCTTTAGGTGCCAGGAATGATCTACTGCACTTGACAGCAGCCGCACCTCAAAGTGGTGGTTCACCGTGAATCGGCATCCAACTCTGTTCAGTGACTCTGCTCAAATGCGACTCTCATGATGCAAGCAATGAGCAGCTGGTCCAGACACTCGCTCCAACACTGAGAGCCTCCTGATAGAGCAGTTGTGATGGCTGTCCGCCCGCGGCATGTCATTCTTTCATTTATTACCTTGTATTCAACCGCCATTTTAAGGGGTGGCAGATGTATAATATGCCTTCAATAATTCGATTATCGCTGCAAGTGAGGGGAATCCGGCGAAAGCAACACCCGTGGTGTACCTATACCGCCTACCTGGTTGATCAGGTTGGTAAGGTTTTTGTTGTACTAAAATGCTATTCCAAAGATATGGCTGATGTATGATATGTGGCTCAGTAACTTGTTTGTGCCATAAAAGGGGATAAAGAAAAAAAGAGCAATTTTCAATCTAACATGCCCTTGTCTCAATATGGTGCTCCTAAAGAAGAGGTGGTGCAAACCTTTTCTTTCATAAATATATGATTGTTCAGAGTTTTGACGTCAATTGTTTCTCAAGGAACTTTGTGAGTGTGTTTGATTGGGAGGAAAAGTTTTATTTCAGATGGTGAAACATGTGTTCTTGAGTGTACCATAAGGACTATAAATCATTGCTAACGCCAGTGTAAACTGTTGTTAGTACCAATGTAGTAACTGTTTTTTGGTGATAAATTTTTAAATTTTAGCCACCCATCAGCAAACATATGGTAGGATTGAATAGTCCGTACTTGTAAATAAGACTTTTCATAACTCTCTCTCTCTCTCTCTCTTGCACACACACACACACACACACACTCTCTCACACCTTGACACTGAATTCAGATCCTCTTTGCTCCTTCCAATTTTATTTTGTTAGAGATCTATCATGTGCTTCCTTGTACACACATCTCCACGGGGAGTGGCTGTAAAAGCAATGGAGTGAACTGACAGACCTCCCCCATTTTCACCATCTTTGCTGCCAGGGCATTTGACACCACTGTGGGAAGGAAGCAAGTGGAGGCCATGACTTGAAAAGAAAAGTTGCTGTTAGTTTCACGGTTTTGCACACCAAGTTAGCGACTTAGCCAAGGAGAAGAGAAGGGAAGAGGTTGATGATGGAGAAGCAGGTGACCACACAGAAGCAGAAGCAGAAGCAGAGTGCAGTAACAGAGAAAAAAAAATGTTGGACCGCAGAGTTATCCTTAGATAAACCACAACAAAGATAACATGTTTTGGAAGAGTGGTACAAAGCAATGACGGAGCTTCATGGTGGTTGGTTTGGGCAGCTCGCAAAGTAAAATGCAATTACCTCACTCTTTAGCTTGTGATTTTGCCCACGAGAAGGGAACTATGACTGCCAACTGAGAACTGTGTCTTGCTCACATCATCCAGATCCTTGCTTTGAATACATGTGATATTTGTCCCAGATCCTTGCTTTGAATACATGTGATATTTGTCCCTTGAACCAGGTTGGATCACATGAACACATGTTTTTCTACCTATAGTTAGTTTGAAGCGATGGCTTAAGATTTACCATGTTTGGTTATGGTACACACCTTCTGAAACTAAGTTGGGCCCATGAGAATTAGCATAGCTGGTCAGGGCAGTGGCTAGTACGAGGCCAGCTGTTGGTTTGATTCTAGGAGTAACAGACCTTTGTGCAAGCCTAAGAAAGCTTAAGCCTGGTAGACAGGAGTAAGCTTGAGCATCGGCCGGCCTGACACCTGAAACTCGGGCTGGGCTCGGCTCGACAATTAAAACCCAAGCTGGACACAATTAAACTAAAAAAATGTATTTTCAATATAAAATCATATATTCATCGTCATAAACTATTATAATTATATATATATATATATATTAATACAATACATATTAAAAAAGATTTATCGGGCCCACCTGGGCCGCCCAATGCCCCTTTGTTTGGGGTTTGGGCCCGAGTCGGACCAGGTACCAGGTACCGGCCAGTGACACTTCCTGGTGCTCAGGCTTAGACAGGAGTATTGATTTGGAGATTTTAGACTGTCCAACGATTGACAAAGTCTTGTGCGCTTGAATGTAGTTTAATTTCCCATGTCAAAAGCTAAGAAAAGAAAGAAAAACTTAAACCTGGGCATGTGGCAAACAAGATTAGTTCAGTAAGCCAATAGAGCAAATAAAAGGTGTTAATTCTGCTTCTTCTCATGGTGAGGATGGTTGGAAAATGAGTCAATGAATGGACAGGTTGACCACGATGAATCAAACAAAAATGAAGGAAAATGAAGGGGCTGGTGTGGGCAACTGACCACACCAGTCTTTATGTGTCTCCGCCACTGGGGCCAGCCTGCATGAATATGGTTTGTTTGAACGTGCATCGTAAATTGTTTGATCAATATTACATGTGCAGCTTGAGCTTGTGTTTGCGATTTAGAAGGATGAGAGTACAATCACTATTCAATATTTGAATACCAAGTTGATTTGTTGCTCATAAGCCCATTGAAATTAAAGATGCAAGTGAATAAGGCAAGGAATTGATTCGATAAACAAAGGTATATATATTAATGGGCAGCATGTATAGCTAGATTATTAACAGTTTATTATTGTTTTTTATGAAGTTTTTACTAATGGATTACGTTAGGTACATGTTTCTAACTATTTTAGCATTGATTAAATGCACTATTGTGCTAACAATCAGATCACAAACAGTAAAAAGCAAAAACAATAAGCTATTGCTCATTACAACCTTTTGAAGGCGACTTGATGAATAGTTTCCTTATTTATATGAAGACTTCAAATTGTTATAACTCAAAAATTATCTACAACTTTAGAAAATGGTTTGAAAACAGTGTAATATGTATTTATGAAGTTTGTTAATAACAGTAAATTCTCGCATAATTGGAATTTTCGATTTAGAAAGCCGCAAACAGATCCGACCATGCTAAAATGAGCCAGTAAGGTGTGGCTTTCAACTCGGGAGAGCAGGAACTTAACATAAACAACGATGATCGATGTCATTATGTTTGGTAGAAAAGAAAAGGTGGTGTTTTTTAATATTGTGAAACTAGAGAACTAAATGGAAATTTCTGTGCTTCGCCCGAGGAGTACGCGAGGACAAGACGGGTACATTGACGCCGAGGGAAGGAGGGAGAGAGAGAGGGAGAGGATTCTTCGTTTCAAAGCAAGTCGAGCCTTTCCTCGAGTTCGAGTAAGTCTTATTCTCTTTCTTTCTGCAAATTATTCTTCTGGTGAATGATACTGTTCGCTGCCGTGATGGATGCGATGCGGCTTAATCCATCCCATTTCTTAGAATTTTCTTCCGTTTGGACTGTTTTTCTTTGGAGCTGTCAGACCCATGTCGTTGTTCTTGGTTCTTGCTTTTGTTTTGTGGAGACTTCAGTGTTTATGCCATCATGTCCAGGTTTGGACGTCGAGCGAGTGAAATCGAGCCCCTGGTTGTGTTCGAAGAGAAGTAGTTAGTTGCGTGATTTTGGTTTCTTTGTTTTAGGAGACGTGGTCTCTTGGACAAAATTTTCGATTTTTTTTGCAAATTTTCTTTGTTAAGATCTGTAGCGGTTGTTTCATGGAGACAACGGTTGGTTCAAGTATTGGATCTTGTTAAGTGGAGCTAGTGAGTATAAAGGGGAGGGTTTAACCGTTTAACGTGGGCTTCAGAAGTTGTTTGGTGGAATTAGGGTCTCAACGATTGGAAGTCTCACATGCTTAAGTTTTAGTTGATTACGTCCGGTTACTGTTTCAAGGGATTTGGGCTGTGCCATCGTTTGCAAGGTGGTCTTCTTTGTTTTCTGTTTCGGGGATTTGTGGTCGTCGCTGGATGGATTGGTGTTTTTATAAATTGTGTCGTGGATTTCACTAGATTGTGGTGTGACGATGAGAATTTTTCTTGTTCTGTTTTCATTTGGGTCTGTGGTCGTTTTCGGGATTTAGGTGATTGCAAAAGCTTGGAATCATCGTAAATGGTGAGCGAATCGGTGGAAAAGGCGAATTATTTGGATATTGGGAAGTTTGTGGTTCGGCATGGTTCAGAGGAGATGGACATGGAGGAGGATGAGGAGGCACCGACTCATCTGAACACCACGAACGGGTGTGGTTTCTTGGTGGTGTCGACTGACAAGCTGTCAGTGCAATACACTGCAAATGCTCTTCATGGGCATGATGTGGGTGCTGTTCAAAGCAATTGTCCTGCGCCTATTCGTCGGCTTATGTATTACTTTGAGATTTATATCAGAGATGCTGGTCAGAAGGGCACAATCTCAATCGGTTTCACGGCTGAACGGTTCAAGATGAGAAGACAGCCTGGGTAAGGCAGTTCTTGCTCGTCTTTCTTTGCCATCGAGTTTTTCTTCTTATGGGTGACAAATTTTACTCTTCTAGGGATTAAGGTGTTATACATTGTGTTATGACTTTCTACTGTGCATTGGCCTTGACAAAAACTTGATGGGTATTTTGTTGTTAGAGAAGTAAAATTTTGGGAGATGCTCATTCCACATGGGTACATTCTAATTTTTAAGTATTTTACAACAGGTCCCTGGGCAAGTTGTTTTTAGTTCTAGATAGATTCATATGGCCACAATACCGTGTGATATGTGGAGCAACTTGCCACAAACGTGATGAATGACACCTTTCCTCTATAATGGTACTATCCAGAACATTTCTAGTACTCTTCACGATGATCCGACAATTAAACAAAGTAAAATCTCTTCCAATCTGCAGGATCGTCTGCTCCTTTTCCAAACTCCATCATGTAGCCTTCAGCCTTGCCAACAGATTTCTGTCATTCTGCACTTCATTTCTTGGCTAGGTGTGCTGAGGAAGTCCTGAAAAAGTCACAAGTGATACAAGGCGAAAGTGAATCCTGAATGAAGCTCAATTAGGATTTGGGGAGTCTTGTGGACAGAAAATGTTGAATAAGCAAATGTTTCATGATTGTGCGGTAACAGCATAAACTAGACCTATTTGATGGCGTTTGTATGCAAACCACAACAGGTGCCTGTACAAGAACACTAGCTTCATTACAAGACATTGAAACTCTCCTCTGGTCCTCCTCTTTTATTCTTTGATTGGTCATTGTAGGTCAAAGCTATTGTGGAAAACTTGTGGGAAATACTAATATTTGCTAATATTGCACTACTTATATGTACCTAAATTGTACGAGCTTTCTGAGTTTTTGTTGATCTTTGTTGAATGGGTGAGCTGGATGTTGTCTTTCCGACCCAAACTAACGATTAGAAATGGTCCAGATCTCTTCTCATTTATTTAAAAAAAAGGTCTGCAAAGATCTTAATTCATATTGTGGTGAAATTCTTTTCCTTTGTAATTGCTAAAATCATCTTGAGCTTTCCCTTTCTTTAAATGTCACTCTCTTCTATATGTGATAACTGATAACTGCTATGTATTCTCAATGACCATCCTTTCAACAAAAACTGTTATAGTTAGGAGATACATGAAGCTCTAGGTCGAATGCACATTAAAATTGCCCAGCATGTTCAGTGTTATAAGTCAGTCTGAGGTTATCTTAGAAGCAGCTTCCTGAACTAAGTCATGAATTGGACTAGTTGAGATTTAGGAAACAAAGCGAGTAAACCAAGTGAAGAATTCTGTGTTTGGTCTACAAATGTATACTATCCAAACAGTCCTTAAGCTCCTGACTATCATGCTTTATTTCTGTTGCCTCAAGCAACTTATTATCAGCAACCTCCATGATCCCGTTTTTCTGGGCATTATTTTCTGCTTTGTAACAAACTCTACAGAAGCAGTAAATGATCGACAACTTGATAACTTAAAGAGTGTGGATTGTGGACCTTGTTGACAATGTGAGAGTACCCTATTTTAAATTCATTTACTTCTTGGAAGCTGATGCAAAAAGGCAGGATGTTTGAAAGGCTGCTCTAACTAGCCTGAACAAAGTGAATGGATTTTCTTTTCTCCCAGACAGCCATCAATTTTCCTTAGTTGCATAAGCGAATGGTTTAACGTCTCCTTTCAACACTAAAGTCACCCTCACTCTTTTAACTTGATTCCTGGAAACAAGTGACATCCCCAGCTACCAAGTCACTGAGATGAGGTTATCCTTTTCAACTGAGCCATAGAGACGAGGTTCTCTTTGCAACTGAGTCACTGCAGCGAGGCCGACTTCCAGTGGGAAATTGAGATATTCCTAGGTAACAGAGTAGATTAGGCAAGATTCTGTGGGCGGAGCACTTGGTTTGCTGACCATTTATGCATACATTTGCACTTAAAAAATAATGAGGAAATTCCCCTCAAGATGAGGTAGCCTCTCCATGGGACTGTGACACTTGCGTATGTGGTTCTATGGTGGGAAGATAATGCCATACAACTGGTCCAAGAGTCTTTTGGTGAATGGCATGAGTTTCCTTTCCTTTTCTTTTCCCTTGTCTATGTTTTGTCTCTTTTCTTTCTTCCCTTTTTGTTGAAGTGTCGGCGCTGAGATGAATAGAGTGGAATATTTTACCTATGTATCTTTCTTCTCTTTCTTTCTTTCCATTTTTCTTGAAGTATCGGTACTGAGATGAATTTAGTGGAATTTTTGCCTATGTATCTTTTTGTTATATTTATACGTTTGATTCTGTTGTATATCACATGTTCAACTTCATTTTTAGCTTCACAATCTATGCTTCATTTTATTTTATTTGTTCTGTCTGGTTCCTTTTTGTTAATAGCAATTTATGATTGCTGATATAATCTTCTGGTAGGTGGGAAGCTAATAGCTATGGATATCATGGAGATGATGGGTTTCTTTACCATGGACAAGGAAAGGGCGACACTTTTGGCCCCAAATTCACCACTGGTGATACAGTTGGTGGTGGTATAAATTATGCTTCACATGAACTGTTTTTCACGTATGGAAGTTCCTTGTTTCTCTAAATGATAGTTTATTTGCTTGGACCTTTTTCTAGCTTTGAACTGATCATGCCAATATTTCTGACAATATGTTTCCAATAGCCTGGCATTTTGAATTTTGTAGCTCTTCCATGTTGTATATTTCTGAAAATTGGTAACCTAGAAATTTATATTATCATCATTGTTTTTATATTATACTTCCATTTAGAAACTTATGCTATTGCAAATCTGATATGCAGCAAAAATGGGAAGCTGGTTGGATCAGTTTGTGAGAACATAAAGGGCCCTATGTTTCCTACCATTGGTGTTCACAGTCCTCATGAAAAGTATGTTTGTTGACCTCCATTTTTTACTTGGTTTGCCAGGGGTTTGATGTAATTTCTGTTTCCCACATGTTTTTGTTTCCACTTCAGTGCCACATTTGGTGTGATGACTAATTGATCAAAAGGAACAAGTATTTGTAGGAAAGAAATGTTTTTTTTTTGCTTGCGTTATGACTTAAACTTCAATGTTCTTGTTATCTGGTTTTGTTCTTAACACTCTTATATTCTCTGTAATTAATCTAACTATTATACTGTTGGTAATGGTCTAACTACTTATAGTAATGGAATTCAAAGAATTGGTGGATCACAGGGGGATCTCTTAGGAACATCTGTTACCTTAATCTTGGTTAGTGTAAAAGAGAGAGATTCCTCTTTCCCGTACACCCTTCTATTAAATTGTTCATCTATTTATATATAACCAATTCACTTTGGGTCCCCTATTTGCCTGAGATCATATGACATGGACATCCAAGTAGAACTTTGTATGAAATGCTACCTTGGAGGTTTGAATGATTTGTCAACTGTCAAGTATGTTTCTACCTCACTTTCTTTAAAGCAAGCCCTGGGACATGTTTATTTCTTCTATGTATTACAATGTTAATATTACTGCAAATCTCTATGTACTTATTGGTTCGTATATGTTATTCAGGGTGGATGTCAATTTTGGGCAGAAACCATTCGTTTTTGACATAGAGGTTTGTTTCTTTAATTGTTTGTAAGATTGTTTAACTGTTCCTAGTTTAGCAAAATATCATTCTCAGAAAATCTCTTCAATGTTATCTTGCTTGTGAGTCCTCGTAAATTTTGAGTTTGGCGTTATCTTTTGTGAATGCTTTTTAAGTTATACCCTTTTTGATTTTATATATTTACCTTAAGCTCAATCCCCTCTTCCCCTCACTCGTCTTGCTTGAGCAGTTGATCTGCACATGCCTCTTAAAAATCAGTAACCCCCCCATCCAGATTCATTACATCAAACCACCTGCGTCCTTCCACTATATATGCATTGGCAATAGGCAGGTGATGTGACAAGTTAAACTGTTTTATGACCATCTTAAAGGCTCACTTGCAAGGATCTTACTGTTCTTCCTTTTTATCATCTGGGGCAATGACTGTGCCTCACCATGCTATTGTGGAGTGATATGGCAATTCATTCAGTAATCTGGTTATTGGCAAGTTGAACTCTTGGTTAGAACGGGTACGATATGGGTACGCGGACACGACAATTTTTAAAATTTTAGGATACGTGGACACGGCGAATTTTATGTTCTAAAAAATTTAAAAAAAAACATTGAATTAATAATTCACTCTTACAATCTCATAAGTCATAAGAAAGAAAGTCTCAGACTCTGAAACAAAACATTGTTCATTGCCAATCTCTAAGTCATAAGAAAGAAAGTCTAAAACAAAACAAAGAATGCCGGGTTAGTAAAGTGGTTCGGATCAGGTCTGACCCAGATCCGATCCAAAACGTATCCTGCCATGTCCAAGTGTTGGGATCCGCGTGTCGGAGTGTCGACACCGGTACGCGGCCCATTTTGCCGTGTCCGTGTGACATAGTTGGTGACTGTTCCTAAGGCTGGCAGCCAAGGATCTTAATGTTTTGCTTCGTTTTTAAACTGATGGTGGTTCCTAGCTTGCTATATTTCTGAGCGGTATGGCAGTTAAGTAGCAGTTGGTATCATCACATATGAGCTTTTATCTTGTTATATATGTGGGTGAAACATTGACATACAGGGAATTTTATTTGTGTTTTTACTTTTCTGTCTAATGTTTAACTTGGATTGGATTGGCAAGTAGTGTTAAGTTACATTGGAGCTTTACTATGTGTATTTCTTTTGTGTTTGTGTGTCTTCTTGATTAACACATCTCAAATCAGTTCTTAACCTTGGATGCAGGCATACATGTTTGAAGAAAGACAAAAGCAACAGAGGGCTGTAGAGAAAATATCTTTGCCTCTCAATGTTAGCCACTGGTTAGTAAATGCCATATTATCTTGGCGTTTGGGTTTTCAAGTGGTTTTAGCTGCGTTAAGAACACATAGTGCTATTGCAATAAAAACACATTATTTGTGTAGATTTATCATGTTATTTGTTTATGAATGCAACAAACATATTACAGTAGTCATTTGTGAGGATTGACAAATGCATTTGCACTTATTTTTTGGAAGCTGGTGTTTGCATGCATGTGTATTAGTGTCATACTATGGATTTCATCCTTGGTATTTCTTGCTTTTGGTTGTTAATGCTTCTTCTTTGTTGGTTATCAGGATAGTACGTTCATATCTACTACATTATGGGTATAATGATACTCTTTCCTCATTTGATGCTGCAAGTAGAAGTACATGCCCCCCTATTTCAGTTGGTGGGGAGGACAGTGACGCAAACGAAACTGAAAGCTCATACGCATTAGACCGCCGGAAGGTGTTACGTGAGGTAATGTAAGTCCCTTGCTGTTCATAGGCTGGGAAATCTTTTTCTGTACATAATTGATGGTTTTTTATATTAGCAAGTTTTGAACCTTAAGCTATCTTTTGTATTTTCTCTCTTGTGTTAAGAATTGTAGTTTTAAATCCACATGTTGATTCTAATTATCACTATTGTTATTCTTATTATATTATTATTCTATGGATAATGTTTCTTTTAATTGCCATAGCCTTTATTATAAAAGGGTTCTACACCTCTGGCCTGTCCATATGTTTCATCTTTGCAAGCTGGGGGCCATCTAGTTATTTTAAAATAAATTTTTCAGAATACACGATTCTTTGGATTTACTGATTGATGGTTCTCACTCTGGGCACATGTAATGTCTCTTGTTGAGGTGATTTGGCATGATTTCTCTGCCCTGCCACTGTCCAGTCTGTCCATGATTCTCTTTTTCCTCTTTTTTATAATAATTCAAATTTTTAAAGATGGGACATTGGTCTTGTTGGTGCAGAGACACCCATATGTAGTGCAGGGTAGTGTAGCATTGCTTTGTGCTAAACCATCGAAATGGGTTAGGCAGTTTTCAGGTTACTTATTGCCTGGCTCATGTGAATCAGGCCAGAAAACTGTAATCCGGACAAGGGGGGATTTATTTCTGTGTATGACACTCTGCTGGATGGCTTGAACAAAGCCTTTTGACCAATAGCAGGCAGCTTCCAGGCTGGCCGTTCCCTGGTCCATCTTGGTTAGGCTACTGGAATTATATTATAACCAAGACAGAGGATTTTGTTATATGTACACCTCTCTGTTTGAAAGTAGTTTTTTTCTCTTTTTCCTCTATGCTCTTAGAAATGTTAATCTAACTCTGAAGGTACAATTGTTGTCCTGACCTTATTATTTAGGATATACCACGACTGTTACTGAACAAGGTTATTGTTTCCCTAAATGAAGCTTATTCAGAGTGGAGATGTTGATTCTGCCATCGGTAAAATCAAGGAGTGGTATCCTCTGCTTCTACAGGCAAGTACTTGCTCTCAAGTAGCTAGTATGGGTAGAAATATTCCTCTCTTTTTCCTTTTTTGTCCTTTCCTGTGTGGATGGTTATACATCCCATAACAGAAAGTTGACTAGGGATACACATCCTGTATTGGCACAACTTGTACATAGAAATATAGTTCACAGGACAGTCAAGATAGTAGTAGACACATGTCCTTAACTTATTGTTCGTATGTTCTCTTTTATGACCTTGATGACAATTCTGTATACTTGCCTTCTTGTAAAATTTGTTGTCAATTTCTTTATTTTTAATTTAATCATGGTGAAATTGGATTGTTGTTTGATAATTTCCACTTCTTTTTGACAGTGCTTGTATATGTTGTGTATGTATTATTTGTCTGATCTTCGGATTAGTAAGGTGTGAGCTGTGAAATAGATCACATAAAAAAGTGCAGATCATCTACAAATGTTTGAGGAGCCATGTTTAGGCGCCTGCCTTGAGATGGCATGGGGTTATATTTGTTTACATCAGTCCTTGCTTCACCGCAGTCTATCAGCAGAATTTGTACATTTGAGGTTTCCTGTCATGCTAATGCAGAGGTTCTTGGGATAAGGGGGCTAAGATGGTTAGCAATCTAAGAATGTGCTTGAGAAAATGTGGGACTCCCTCTCAGGCCCAAAAAGCAGCATCTAGAACTTGTAGAGATAATTGTATTATCATTTATTTCACCATCCTCAAACTTTCTTAATAAAATGTGGTATACCGACATTTAGCTTGGGGTCATTGTTTAATATGACCCTCTTCCCAAGATTTGCTAGATCTGAAAAGTATACATTTATATGGTTGCCTGCAATGCTGATTGGAAATGACATAATGTAGATTCTCTTGCATGAAGCAAGAAATTGGGTCAACATTTTTTTAAAATCAAGGAATGGGCAAATGATTTGATGTTTTAGAAAATTTATCTTATTGGGGAAATCTGAACAAAATATGAGCATCTATGCATTTTAAAAGCATTGAAATGTTCTAAAAATATAAATCTGCAAGATAATGAGAAATATACAGATACACTGAATGGCATTTTTTGATGGGGATAGTCATGGCCACATGGAATTTTGGTCTTTGTATTGGATCAAAAATATTGCAAAAATTGTCTTCTTTTTCCCCAAAATAGAGACACCAGGTTTTGTAAGGTCAACAGGCACAGTGGCAGTCCTGTGGCTGGAGGATTGCATCACAGGATGACTTGTTTGATTGCTGTTAGAATATACTGTAATGAGGAACCGGGTCCAGATATGGACCCGGTCCTGTGGGGCGCGGGTACCGAGGCTGGCTCGGTACCCTAGGCGGTACTTCTTCTCTCCCTCTTTATATTTGTCACTTACGTGTAATCGTTGAGTTAAGTGATATTGATTTTCTCTCTCCTAGGGTTGCGGTTTGCCCCTAGGTTAGAGCTTCTCCGTGGTTTTTCACCTCTTCATGAGGTTTTCCACGTATATCGTGTGTTTCTTCTTCTCCCTTCGTGTGTGTTGCTTGTTTCTACATGGTATCAGAGCCACCACGAAGGTGAAATCGTTGTCGTTTGCCGTTGGTGTTTCTGCCCGCCGCCGCCGGTGGTGTTTCTCTGCGCCGCCGCCTGTTGCGCCGTCGCCGTTGGTATTTCTTTGCACCGCTGCCGTCGCCTCCTGTTGGGCTGCCGCCGCCGTCTGTTGCACCGTCGTCGCCGCTGTCTGTTGCGTCGTCGCCGCCATCGCCTGTTGCGCCGCCATCGCCCCTGTTGTTCCACCGTCGCCGGCTACTGTTCCACCGTCGCCGTCTCGTGGGTGACCTCTGGTGTTTAGCCGTCGCCTAGGGTTTCACGCCGTCGCCTTGGGGTGCGCGCCATCCCCTAGGGTTTCGCTGCTTCTTCTTCGCCGCTGCCTCTGCTTGCTGTGGTGCGTCTTCCTTGGTGCTTGTGATGGCGGAAGAGATTGCACCTAAAACAGATGTGGCCATTGACGCGGGCATCGCTCCCAAGAGCGAGAACTTGCCGGTACAAGTCACACCTATTCGTCTGACTAAAGACAACTATCTCTCTTGGTCCGCTGCCCTCGAGATTGGAATAACGAGCCGTGGTCGTCTTCCCTATATCACCGGCGACAAGCCTGCGCCTAGCAAAACCGACCCTCAATGGGCAAACTGGGCGTTGGAGGACAGCCAGGTGAAAGTATGGATTATCAGCTCGGTGTCCGCTGATATTCAGCCGTTGATTTTACGAAAGCCGACTTCATTTGAGATGTGGAATGTTCTTGCGAGGATGTATGGCCGCAAGAAACGGGTTCTGCGTACGTACCAGATTAAACGCAGTATATATGCCCTGAAACAAGGTGACCTGTCTGTTGCCTCCTACTATGCTGCCCTGAAGACCANTTCAGATGGAGCTAAGTTAGCTCAGGCTCTTGTTGCTACGAGTGACAAAGGTAATCCCTCTCTTGATAACTGGATTGTTGACAGTGGGGCCACTCATCATATGACCGGGGACCCAAAAATGTTTCAAGATTACAAGTTGACCTCTGGGCAGCAGCGTGTCTCCATGGCAGATGGTTCGTCTATTTCTGTGGCAGGAAAATGAAGTTTATCTCTACTGAATAAATATTGTCTCCATAATGCCTTGCATGTGCCCAACATTCCTGTTAATTTACTATCAGTCAGCAGTATCACCAAAGAGCTAAACTGCAATCTAATATTCTCAGCTGATTGTTGTTTTCTGCAGGACTTGGGGACGGGGCAGAAAATTGGGATTGGTTCGACTATTGATGGCCTTTACAGAATGCCAGTTCAGGTGGCGTCTGCCTTGATTTCAGCCACCAGTGGGAAGTTATCCGGCATGGAAGACAGATCCCTGATTATGCGTTGGCACGAGAGACTTGGTCATCTCCCTTTTCCGTTGATTAAACAGTTATTTCCTAGGATGTTTCAGTCTGTTTCTTTGGACACCTTCGCCTGTGAAGTGTGTCAATTATCTAAGCATGTTAGGGCCTCGTACCCTATTTCATTCAATAAAACCAGCCGTCCTTTTGCTTTGGTACATTCTGATGTTTGGGGCCCTTCGGGAGTACCCACTTGTCGTGGTTTTCACTACTTTATGACTCTTATTGATGACTATTCTCGATGTACGTTCGTGTATCTGTTGAAAGAACGTAGTGAAGTACCCTGCATTGTCAAAAACTTCGTTGCTTTTGTGGAAACCCAGTTTCAGACCTGTGTTCAGGCTTTTCGTACTGACAATGCCCGAGAATATGTCTCTCAAACCCTTGATGACTTCTTACGCAGTAAGGGTATTATTCATGAAACATCCTGTAGCTACACACCCCCTCAGAATGGTGTTGCTGAAAGAAAGAACCGCCATTTACTTAATGTCACCCGGGCTATCATGTTTCAACGCAATGTTC
>JAANDH010001169.1:53537-76348 GCA_011799765.1 Nymphaea thermarum
TATATATATATATATATATATATATATATATATATATATATATATATATATATATATATATATATATATATATATATATATATATATATATATATATATATATATATATATATATATATATATATATATATATCTTTTTTCACAGCCCACAGTTTTAGAAATTAAAGCACAATTCGCACCCATACGTACACACACACGTCACGTACGCAAACATTCACACTTGAATCGCCAAAGTTTCTTTCTGACTTTGTCACAAATATGGTCCTCAAATATTTCTTGGCCGGATTTTTTTTAATCTTTGTTTCTAAATTTATTATTTCGCTAAGCATGTCAGCAAATTTTAAGAAACATAAAAAGCATATAAAGAATAATAGAAAACAAAATTATGTTTATTTTCAAAAATATTGACATCATCTCAAGATTGTCTTAATTCTTTTTTTTTTTTTTAACGCAAAGCAACTCACATATAAGGAGATTTGATGTTCGAAACTCATGGTTGGTATTTGTTTAAGCAATGAAGCCGTAATACTTGTGTTTGAATAATGTACTATCAATAGATACAACTTTAAAATAAATAAAAATCTTTGAGGCATGATTGAAGCTAAAAATTTTTCATGAGGGACACAATTATCGTTTTAAAATTTTTACGAGTTAAATATTATTTTTTAAAACTTTTATATAAAACAAGTGATTTTTTTTTAAAATTTACATGTAAATTAAAAAAAATAAACGAGTTGGGGGGCCAGGGTCCTGCCCGCCCTCCCTAGATTCGGCTTCTTCTTTATAAAGATATGACTGAGATTTTATACCCAAGAAGTTTTTCCTTAAATAAGAATTAATGAAAAAAAAGAGCAAAAGTATGGGTACTTAAATGTTTTATTTTAAAAGTGTTATCATTTTGAAAAATCATTAATACTTTATATATATATATCCGGTTTTGTTGAAGGATTCGAGTCCCACAAAGAAATAAGTAGAAAATATGAGATAAGGATGGACGTGGATGCGGGTAGAGAGGAAAAGAAATTACCAAATGAGTACATATTTTTTGATGGTATTTACTGAAAAGCCGTCAACATTCTTAATTTTAAAACGGCATAGTTTTGGGTTGCAGGGCATCCCTATCTAAAAACCAACTCGCACTAAGAGATCCGTCACAGCCGGGTCGATCCAAATCCAAACCACACGAGGTAGTCTGTTACTAGATCTGGTCTGGTAAAACGGATTCGGATCCAAGCTGTACTAAGTCCAACTTCAGTGCTAAAATCCATATATCCAAGCTCGTCTGGTAAAACCATTCGGATCAAGAACCGAGTTTATTTCTGAAGAAACATTTTTCTATCATGATATTTGTTTCCTTATAGTGTAAAAACAGAAACCAAACAACCGATTAAGAGACATTCCGTCATCCCGAGATTTGTTCTGCGAACAAGAATTCCACGGTAGTCAATATGTAAATATTTTCGTATCCGACACTGTTTTGCCAATATGCTCTCTTTGATGAACGCCCAATGTAAGTTTTTTTCCTTGAGAAAACAACGGGACTCGCTTCTCCTCCCACTGTTTCAAGTTTCCCAATTCAAGTTACACTCTCTCTCTATACCAACTCAAATCTCTCTCTTTCTCTCTCCCTCTCTCTCTGTGTATATATATACAACTCAGAAGAAAGTTGGAGCCATCGATGAACCAGTACTTGTTATTCAACTGTTTGCTTTTTTGGGCAACCATGGCGTCAGCTACCACCGCAATCCCCACCTTCCCTGAAACTTGGAAGAAGGCAAAGCCCAAGATCCTCAGACCTCGCCGGCTGCTGGTCTGCGCTCACGTCGGCACGGTCGACCGGCGCCGGAGGCAACGGTTTCCGGGTGTGGACACCAGGATTCACTGGGATAATCAGGAGGAAGGATGGATAGGAAAGAGGGAGGCAAAGGACGAGGGCGAGAAGAAGGAAGACGTGAGGCAGATGCTCAATAATCTGCTCAACAACACCCACTCTTATTATGAGTAAGCTTCTCGTTCCACCGTCTCTCCCCTTCTTTTTCTGGTGCGGACACACAAAAGCTTTACATTGTAGTGCATTAGTCGCCATTGAGAAGCCTCTTCTCTGTAGCTTGCAGTCTTAATGACGTGAATCAAAACATATATATATATATATATATATATATATATATATATATATATATATATATATATATATATATATATATATATATATAACAAAAAGAAGCAGAAAACATAGAAGAGAGAGAGAGAGAGAGAGAGAGAGAGAGAGAGAGAGAGAGAGAGAGCCATTTAGTTTTTGCATGTCAATAGATGAATGATGTGCCCCAAGATTTTTTTCTTTTTGGCCTGTGAAGTCCTTTTTCTAAAACCATTTGATTCAGTGATTAATTTGTATATCGTATGATGACCAACATAATTTGTATATGGTATGATTTTCATAGTTTGTTTAATAAATAAGTTAAGGCTTTGTAATTTGACATCATTTTAATGTACAATAATGAAAAATCAAGAGCTTAAACAAAAATCAATGGTTCATAATGCATCAAAATATGAATATTGATCAAAATTATGATTTCTCTTTTGAAAAACATAATGAGGAACATTATTTATAACTAGAAAATTATGTTGACTCTATCATATCATTAGATCAAGGTATTATCCTTAGCAATTTTGAAACAAGGCTTCATTAAGTTAGGCACCAGCTGGGCTCGATCGATAGCCGATTGTTGTTTGATTCAGATGGTCACTTCTACAGGCTGCTGGGCGTATCGGCTCAAGCCGACTCAGATGAGATCAGCTCGGCTTACCGGCGATTGTCCAAGGAGTGTCACCCGGACACGACGAAGCTTCCGGTGGGGGCGGCGTACGACAAGTTTGCGCATCTACAGGAGGCTTTTAATGTCTTGAGCGACGAAGCGAGCCGCCGGTCGTATGATCTTGGCCAAGGAAGTCGCGAGCCGGCAAGCCGAAGCCATGAAGCTGAGACTGGAGGACCCATTTGAGCAAGATGTGAGGGATTGGGAGTCCATACCTGACATGGTTGATAGGCTTGGAGGCAGGAACATGAAGCTCAGTGATCAAACTCTTTCTGCTATCTCCATTGATCTTGTAGCCATCCTGGTCTCAATCTGTTGTATGATCTATGCTCTCCTGTTTAAGGAGACCATTTAGATCTTGGGATTTTGATTATTTCACTAAGATCTTGATCATTATCGTGATCATGATAATGGTTGTAAATAAATAAGTTTTTTTGTTAAAATATGTAACCTTTTTGTGTAAATTTGTATCAGAGCTTATGTTCATGATAACAGATCCGGTCTACTCCCCTCTAAGTTCTGTGATGTTTGATTTTCCGACGGATCCAGACCCAAAAAAATTAGTGAAATAAAAGAAGACCAGAATCCCCATCCCGATCATGATTTAGATCTGGATCTAAGTCTAGGTGACGGCATGGATGTGGAAGATGTAGTGCATCCAATTGTATCATAATATTATATATCCGATCCATTGATGGTGCAGTGGTTGGGTTGTTCATCACCTAAAAAACAAAGAGAAAAAAGAAAAGGATTTTTTGAAATCCACAAATATTTTCGGATTTGGACGATACTTTTTTGTGGACGTAGAACTCGATGCGCTGCTTTCAGTTGCCTCTGCTTCCCTGGTTCTGCCTCTTTGTTCTCAGGCAGCCATGGCTTCCACTGCACTAGCTCCTATCACCACCATCTTCTGAAGCCGGGAAGCCGTAAATCCGGCGATTGCATGGAGCCGGCCGGCGGTGGTGTTTGCATTGGATGACTTGTAAGGGCCGAGAGGGGGGCGCCTAGGCCATGGCCCCACCCTGGCCAGTGAAAAAAAAAAAAATTACATTGAATTTTTTTTTTTTAATTGCACCATGTAGTTTTTGGATTTGAATTCAATTTGGCCCTACTCTGATCCAGAGGTTGGACTGTTGGCCCGCCCCTGAATAAAATCCTGGTTCGTTCCTGACGGTGTGACCGGTGAAAACCTACGTCACAGAAACCGGACCCATAAGTCAACACCAAAATTAGACCTGGGCAACGGGCTGGGTACCCATTGGGTACTCGGTACCCTGCCCGATCGGGCCCTGGTCTGGTCCGAGAAAACTGCCCGGGCCTGATGTGCGTCCCGGGTCGGCCCGGCTCGATCCTGCCCATTTTTAATGAAAAAAAATATTTTTTTAAAATTTTTAAAACTTAATAATATGTATTTTATTATTAAAAATATATTTTATATTACTAAAAAATTATTTTATAATTAAAAAAATAATTTTTAATACCAAACGGGCCGGACCGGGCTTCAGGCTCGACGGGCCGACCCGTTGGCCGTTGCCCAGGTCTAGTCCCCATGCATCAAAGTTTGGTTTTGGATTTGGAACTTACTTTTTAAAACTGACGTTTGAAACCGACTGATATGTGATCCAAATCTAATATTTATCTGAAGATTGATTGGAACGTTTACAGGATCCTAATCTGATATTAGACTTAGATTTGGATTCGGTTATGGAACGTCCGGCCAGATCTGATTAACATATTAGGAAATCGCATGGATATCCGATCCACTCGAGCCTCCGGACTTGTTTAATGCAAAAGTTAAAAACTATAGAGGAACGAAAAAAAAAATTAATGAAATTATCCACGACAGGAAGTCAGGAAGAGGCAAGAAAAGAGGAAGGAAAAATGATCACTAGAATTGGAGATGCGGGGGATCGAACCCCGTGCCTCTCGCATGCAAAGCGAGCGCTCTACCATTTGAGCTACATCCCCTGACTTGTTCTAACACTTTTCTGTTTTTTTCTCGTTTCTAAATGAGATGGATGTCCTGCCAAAATGTTTCCAAACACACCTTGTTTGTTCAAATTTACAGCATCGAAAACTAAAGAAATAATTTGTTACGGGAACAAGGAAAAATATTGATTTCTGTGTCCTCACAGCTCTCTGTGTCGATTCATAAAACCATTCACCATGGCAACACTGATTTGTATCTCAAAGAACCAAGGAGAAGCAAAACTTACTCATAATGGGAGCCTGCAGTGTCCTTGAGAAGTTCAGAAAACTCCTCCCCAAAATTTTCTTCTTTCTCAGCACGGCTGCACTGGACTTGCCTCCTCCTACCCACTCTTCCTCCGGCTATCCCAATGAATTCTGGTTAGACCTGGGCAATGGACCCGGACCGTTTGGTATTAAAAATTAATTTTACAAAAATAATTTTTAGTAATATAAAATATATTTTAATAATAAAATACATATTATTAAGTTTTAAAAAATTAAAAAAATTATTTTCTTTTTCATTATAAACGGGCCAGATCGGGCCGACCCGGCCCGCACATCAGGCCCGGACCCAAGCCCGACCGGGCCGGGTACTGGGTACCCGATGGGTACCCGCCCGTTACCCAGGTCTAATGGGGACATAGTCATTCACTAGTCGACATGCAGTGTGCGAGGCACCTATGCAACCCTAAACTCGATCGGCAGGAAGGCTTCGACTCTTTCTCAAGCTGTGGCAATATTCAAAGTGTGTCTGTGTTGCAGAAAGTTTTTATGAGGGCGTCAAATTAAAGTTTCTAAATTTTGACGTGAGCCGAAATATCATTTTCAAAATTTTATATAAGTAAAATTTTCTAAAATTTTACATGTACTTTTTTTTTTTATTTTAAATTGAAGTGGGGTCAGGCCCATGCGAGCCCCCCTTTGGCTCCGCCTATGGTGATGGTATATCAAAATTAGTCTGAATTGGTGATTCCGATTCTGTGACAGATTCAAGAGTGTGACATGTCTATTTCTAAATATTTTCAAAATATTTTCTGATTTTTTGTATTCTTTTGTTTTTTCATTTATGCTTTTCAAAAATAATTTATATATTATTTTGGCCAATTTACCATTCATTAAGTTAAATTGGCAAATCGTCCTATTCAGTAGGCATTCTTTAATGTATCCAATCTATCGGGTGTTTGTACGTTCAAATCCAAATATGGATGAACAAAAGTCTAATACCACATCTGAGTTCAATTTTTAAATTTAGGATCTAAATCCGACATGAATCTGACTTTTAGCTTTACATCTAATCCGAATCCAACTCTAATACACAATAGATTAGAACCTAAATTCTATTATGGTATGTTAAAAACTGGTTTATTTAGATGATATTTATTTCAAATTGAATTTGTAGCTGAATTTGAATCCGATTGGACACTTTTTTATTCAGTTCGACCCCATCTAATTTCTTAATAAGATATTAAACTTATTTCATGTTTAATTTATTTTAAGCAGTTCTTTTGGATATTTATACGTATGCACAGACACACACTCTCTCTCTCTCTCTCTCTCTCTCTCTCTCTCTATATATATATATATATATATATATATATATCTTTTTTCATAGCCCACAGTTTTAGAAATTAAAGCACAATTCGCACCCATACGTACACACACACGTCACATACTCAAACATTCACACTTGATCTGGTCAAAATTTCTTCCTGACTTTGTCACAAATACGGTCCCCAAATATTTCTTGGCCGGGCTTTTTTAGCAATCTTTGTTTGAAAATTTATTATTTCTCTAAGCATGTAAAGAATAATAGAAAACGAGATTATGTTTATTTTTTCAAAAATATTGACATCATCTCAAGATTGTCTTATTATTTTTTTTAACGCAAAGCAACTCACATTTAAGGAGATTTGATGTTCGAAACTCATGGTTGGTATTGCATTAAGATGTGTTGCTATTTGTTTAAGCAGTGAAGCCGTAATACTTGAGTTGAATAACGTACTATCATCGATACAATATTACAACAAACAAAAACTTTTGAGAAAGATTGAAGCTAAAAATTTTTCATGAGGGACACAATTATAGTTTTAAAATTTTCACGAGTTAAAAAATTCATTTTTTTAAAATTTTATTATAAAACAAGTGATTTTTTTTCTAAATCTACATGTAAATTAAAAAAAAAATAAATGAGTTGGGTGAGCAAGTCCCTGCCGGCCTTCCCTTGATTCCGCCCCTCTGAGATTTTATACCCAAGATTTTCCTTAAATAATCATTAATAAAAACAATTAAACTAAAGGATCATCCTCAGCATCGTGAACCACGACCCATTCCCAACATCCAGGGGCGGATTCAAGATCTCCTTTAGGAGCGGGCCGACAATCCAACCTCTGAATCTGGGTAGGGCCAACTGAATTCAAATCCAAAAAATACATGGCGCAATTAAAAAATTTTATTTTTTTTTCATTGGCCCTTATCTTAAAGTGACTCAGTATCTTTTGTTTTTTGTTTTATTTGGCATAATGGGGGTTATAAAAGTGACTCAGTATCTTTTGTTTTTTGTTTTATTNTTTTTGCTCACTAATTTGGTTTCAGATTATTATTAGGGAAATGCAGGAGAAGTGGAGAGGACAGGGAGGAAAGAGAGGAAGAAAGAAGAAGAAGGGGAACAGGCCAACATTCTTATGCATGGTGGACTCCTCTGGTTCCTCACTTGTACTATTAATGTTATCTTCTGCAAACATTCTCTTTTATATATATATATATATACTGTCTTTTTATGAAGTAATGCCCTCTTAAATCTTTATGAGAAGATAACAATAAAACATACAGGGCAGTAACTCGAGGAGTGGAATCAGAGATGCAGTTGAGACTTCATAAAAAGATGTTGACTGCAGCCCTGATTCCACTCCTCGAGTATATATATATATATATATATATAAAAGAGAATGTTTGCAGAAGATAATATAAGTGAGGAACCAGAGGAGTCCACCATGCACAAGAATGTTGGCCTGTTCCCTTAACCTCTGTTTTAGGAGAAATGGAAATGGAACTTGGTGGGGGCAAGATTGTGAGACAGGAGATTGAATATGAAGGTACAATCAAATTTTGTACCCACTGTCGAGTGAACACACATCTGGCTGAGTTTTGCAGTCCATAGAGAATCGACACCGAGAACTTGGTGGGGGCAAGATTCTGTGAACCATCTGAACCTACAACTTTTACCTACAACCAACAGCAAACACCAAATATCTGCTAAGGAGGAATAGTTCCAGTTGTAAAACTCCGGTGATTATTGTGTTCGCAGCTGGAAAACCCCAGAAAAGAGAGAAATTTCACTGTGAACACCACAATCACCAGAGTTTTACAACTGGAACTATTCCTCCTTAGCAGATATCTGTTGGTTGTAGGTAAAAGCTCTAGGATCAGGTGGTTCACACAATCTTGCCCCCACCAAGTTCTCTGTGTCGATTCTCTATGGACTTTCACTCTGCAAAACACGGTGGAAGCCGCCATGAATTATGCCACAGAAATTTGTAGCCGAGTGGCACTAATATGACAAGTTTTTTATTTAAGGGGCGGCACGAATGTCATATAATGAATTAAATTATGTGGACTTGGATAATGAAACAAATCATGTGAGTCTGTTCCATTGCATCCTAAGAGCCTCAGCCCCTTTGGTTCTCTATTTTCCAACTTCTTAGGATGCAAATATTCTCGCCAAACCACCCAATGCCACACATCCAGTGGATCCAAAATTAAACATCATTCCCTACTCTTCATTTAGACTCATCAAACTGATCCTTCCATTCTTGTAACCATCGGACGGACCCCATTCCAGTCGATGTCATTGACATGATCTTGATTCCGTCAATTAGAGAAGAGAAAACAAGACCTTTTCCGCCTTGGATCAGTAATTTTAAAATATTTGATATTTTATTAGAGATATTAATAGGTAAAATTTCGATTGAAAGGGCCAAGCTCCTTCACGTCGCTGGTTTTTGAAGGAGCGGGAGAGGAAGAGGGACGCAGGCGGCCTCGCGTGTGCAAGCTGTCTGCCCACTGACTCGGTTCGACAACCGAGTCTGGCCTGTCGATCCGGGTCTGTTAAAAAAAACTCGCTCGGTTTTTAGTAGACCCGGTTTAATTGACCGATACACAAAAAATGGATCCGGGTCCCGCCCCAGATCGCCCAAAGATGATCCGATACCCAACCCGAGCGTTCTCACCCCGGGTTGGGTTTTCAATATTGGAGGGGCTGTCCCACGTTCACAAATCCGGATCCGCGTCCAGCCACCTCGTGTCGCGCCGCTGTTGGACGTGTCCCGCTTGGTAATATGCTCGTCGTGTCCCGAGCGTGCCTTGCCAAGATCAAACACAACCTAAAGAGAAAAAACAAGATGAAAGATAAAGAGTTGATAATGAACTAGTTTTGAAGACGAGAGGCATGAAAGAACCACATAAGTAGCAGTCATATAAAAGAAGAAGAAGAGAAAGTACAGAAAACGATATGAGGTATCTCTCTCTCTCTCTCTCTCTCTCTCTCTCTCCATGTTCCCTGGATTGGTCAAAGCTATTACTCGAGCCTCTATATATCCTTGCGATCTCTGTCATTGCACCTAGGGGTGAAGATGCCTTTCTTTTTTAGGTTGTATTTTTCAATAAATTATATTATGCCAAAGAAAAATTATTGCCTCTATTGCTGTATTATTTCTGAGAAAATATGAGATTTGATAGACAATTATATCCATAAAAGATGTCATTTGATGATATTTTAGGATATTGTGGATGTGACCGTTCATTTTGAATCATAATGTACATAGAAACACACAATCAGATGATACTTTTAAGATATGTGATAATTTTCAAGGAGTGAAGAATTTTCACTAACAGCACCATGCACATGAAATACAAATATATCTAATTTTTTCCATGTAATCTGATTCAGGTGTCCACCGAAATTGGGTATGAAATACGATAACAAACTTGCATCAAGTTTCCCTAATTAAATCTGCATTTTCTTATGGAATCCAACCATTCAAATCTGCATATGAATCAAATGTTAGATTGTATGTCCGGGTGGGAATCCCTAGCGATATTTAAAGATAGGGATTCGGGTCACTAGTTGGAAAAAAAAAATTCAATCCACTAGCACCTCAGGCAGATTATGCCAGACGTTATGAATGTACTATGAGAGAGCTACCCAAGCCCAACCCAACACCCAAAACCCGAACACAGACCGATTAAATTAAAATATTTATATATTTTTAATATAAAATATCATATAAATATAATTAATTGTAATAAAATAAAATAAGTGAAAATCAATATAATTGATATTAAAAAATCTTACTAAGTCGAATCAGGCTTAGTAGGGCCGACCCAATGCTTTTTTCTTGAGCCCGAGTCAGGCCGGGTACCGGGTACATGACCCAACGCCTACCCTAGGTCTAATGGGTCTATTGGCTAGGGCCCTGATATTGATATTGGCCCATGCATGTTCAAGGGTCTATAGAAAATATGTAAACAAGTGTAAGAAACTCAAATCTATGTAATGGTAGGATTGCTCTTAGATAAATGTTATGGTATGAATGAGATGAAGCTTTAGGCAAGTAACCGAATTATAGCAAAATCTTAAGCCTACATAAGATTCTAAGGAAACACTAATCTGATTCCAAAATATAATCCTAAAAAATATCCACATTAGTTTCCAAGAATTTCCAAATGATATTTGCTTGATTTGAACATCTCTCAAAATGGCTTAACTTCTCAAATGATACTTCAAAGTTTTCTCATTCAAAAGACTTTGAGATATCAATCATTAAAGTTATTTTCCAGTACAATACTGCAATTATGGTGAAGATGATATTTAAGTAAAAATAAAATATAGTAAGAGTAATGTTATCACCCCAAATTTTTCAAAAAAATGGGGCTATTAAAATTTTGGGTCTATTATTTTTAAAATGAATTTTAAATCCAAGTTTAGATCCAAAATCCAAGTTTAGATCTAGATCTAGCATTTCAAACTCAAAATCCAATTATCAAATTCAAATTAGATCCAAAATCCAACTTTCAAATCCAAATTAGAGCAATACTCATTTGCCCATCCTTTTAACAAAAAAAAACCTTCTTTTAGAGGGTGATTTTAGTCTTTTGGTAGACAAGACCTATTTGCCACTCCTTTTGACAAAAGAAACTTCTTTTAGAGGGCGATTTTAGTCTTTTGGTGAACAAGACCCATTTGACCCTCCTTTTGAAAAAAAAACCTTCACGAAATATGTAAATGTTAATATGCATATGCATGTCATTTTACGCTAGTTTCATTTTAATCACCCCATTAGGAACCCTAAAGAGTGCCTCGATGTGTTGTTTGATTTTCTTTCATACTTAACGGTGGAATAAATATATCCCTTGTGGCAAACCAAATTATAACATTTCATGTTTATATATCAATCATATTTTCCAAAACATTTTCAAAAGAAACTTCTCTAATACGGCCTTGGAGATTTACTTAAGTTCTTGCCTGAGCCCAAGTTCCCCTCCGGCCTACATAAAAAATTGAAGTCGGCTATTTTCAATTCATTTCTTGATTTTAATACTCATGAAAACATATGCGTATATACATGTTATATACATATGTGAGCACATGAATATCTTTTTTTGTCATTCTTTCTTTATGATTTCACATATCCTTTTACAAACTCTCATATACGTATATATAAATATATATACATGTATTCCATTTTAAATCTCTTTTTTTTTTTAAAATGATTTCTCTTCTTTATTTGATTGAAACCTCATTTTCACAAGATTTCATATATATATATATATATATATATATCTCTTTCTTTTAAATCTTTGATTTTATAATTTTCAAGATCTCTTTCTTTATATCTCTCTTGGGATGTAGCATTTTATCTTTTCCATTCTTTCAATATCTTACCATTTAAGATTTTAATTTTTCATTTGCCGACTTCATCAAGACCACAAACCAAGTAATGACGCAATATTGGATTCGTGCTTGATAGGTCTACAATCCCAATCCATTTTCAAAAATTTTCCTTCATATATATATGGTATTTTCAAAAACAAAAATCTTAGATGTATGTTGTGGTAGGAATTATTTAGATGAATGTTGTGGTAGAAATGTTTTACATTCTTCCAATCATATATGATAAATGCATCCATGCATTCTCACCCACTTTATTTCACTTATGATTACAAACAAATCTCCAAAAGAACTTAAGCAAGAGGGGATGAAGCTCTAAGTAGGTGGTAACCGAATTAAAGCAAAATCTCAAACCTACTTAAAGTCTTAAGAGAACACTACAGTGATTTCACAAGCTTTTCAAATGATATTTACTAATTCCACTTTTTCCTCAAAATATTTCACATTTTCAAGTAACTCTTCAAGAGTCTTTTTAAAAGTTTGAAACATCAAACTTTCAATATTTTCTACACTACATATAGAATCAAAATGATGTTTATGTTAAGACGAAATACATCAATGATGAACATAACCCTTGGGTTGATTACCCCCGGTAAAGGTGCCGAGAACGGTCAATCCTCATACCGACGGGCGAGTCCCTTTCTTTTCTATTTCAAAACAAAACCTCATTTTTTTGGAGCACTTCAAAACCAATGAAAATTTTGGGATGCAAACAAGTAAACATAGCACTTGGATTAGGTACTCCCGATAAAGGCATTGGAAATGACCAATCCTCGTGTCGACAGTCGAGTTCCTTTCTCTTTCTTTTCAAAACAAAATCTTATGTTTTGGAAGCACTCTATAAACCAAAAACAATTTTGGGATGCAAACATGTCCAAAAATGTGTGGTCACATCCATGTGAACATAAGTGCTCTAGATTTATCACCTCAAATTTTTCAAAAAAGGTGTGCATTCCATTTTCACTCAAATCTCAATTATTTCAAGAGGATTTAACTCATGGGCCTTAAACCCTATCCTAAACCCAAAACAAATTCGTGACTATTCAATCCCCAATGAATTTTTAAACCCTTGTCCGAACCCAAATACAAAATTCAAATTCAAAACCCAACTCCAGGCGCAAGATTCAAACCCAAAATCCAACTATCGATCCAAATTAGATCCAAAATCTAAGTTTAGATCCAAATCAAGAATTTCAAACTCAAGATCTGAAATCGAGATCAAAACAACAAAATTTGATGTTGTTGAGTGCTGCATGCGCACATACAAACCTTCCCTTTGTTTTATATCTTGTCCTTGCACCAAAAAAGTGTTCTTGAGCTTAAATCACTCAGTAAAAATGATCCGGCGACAATTTGAACCCAATCTGGATTCAAAACCAGCCCGGAGTGACTCAAAATGAAGTCGGCCGCCCATTTATAACAAAAACCAATCTTATACACCTTTTAAATAAAAAAGTAATAGTTTATGCCTTTTATATAAACATACCGTTTATTTATTTATTTGCTCATTTTATCTTATTTATTTCATTTTATCTCATTTTTTACCATGTCTATGTTATCTCATTTAAAAATAAATAGATAATCATGCGTCAAGTAATGCACAGTCGCGTGACCACGTGTCACACCATAGTGCCCAGACCGAGGCCTGCACAGTTTTCATGTCTAAACCACCCCCTGAGAGGCAGTTTTGGTCTTTTTAGGTGGGCAATAGCTCGGCCCACACCCCAAAGGGTTATTGGCAAGGTTAATGGCCAATCCCACTTGGTCAAATCTTATTTTAAAATAAAAATTTAAAATCATTAAAAAATATTTAAAATTATCATGAAAATTTTGTTAAATTCAAAGCATTTCAATTTTTGAATTTTGGCTCTAAAACTCTCTAAATCCCCCAACAATCCTACTTCTTGAACATGAGCCAACCATTGAAGAACCTCTAATGCTTCATCACTTGAAATTTTTTATTTCCCTTAGCTATTTCTTTCTATTTTTTTCTTCTTCTCCAACCTTGAAAGCAAGGTTCTTCAAGTTCAAACTCTTCAAGAAAGCATAAGGAGACCTCTCGAAGCGATCTAATGATCATTCAAAGGAGGGGGCTCATCTATATTCAGGGTATGTAATCCTCCATTTTTATTTTCATTTCTCTTTGCCACCTCCCCATGGCCGTGCAAGAAAGCTTAAATGATTTCTTCTCCGGAATCAAGTACTACTTTTGAGTGCACCGAAAGTATGAATAAGGCAAAATAAATTTCATTCCTTCATTTCTTTTCAAAATAATGCTTGTTATATGATTGAGATGATGTTCACGTATGATATACCAATTTTCTTGAATAATGACCAAATACACGGCAAGAATGAGTGTGGGTTGAGATTTCTTCATCTTATGTTGATTTTTGATGTTGTGATTTGTCCAACCCGAGAAATCCCAATATGTTAATATGCATTCCCATTGTCATTCTCTTGCTTAATTTCTTTCTTGATCACCCGATTAGGGATCCTAATGAGTGCTTTCCCACATTGCTATTCATTTCATGTATGTTTGGTTTTCTTTCATAGCTAATGGTGGAAGAGATATGCTCTCTTGTGACAAACAATGATGATTTTATGTCAATATGTAAAATATTTGGAACCATGTTTTTCAAAAGATCTTCAAAAGCAAATTTTCTCTCTAACGCGGCGTTGGAGACTTAGTTTAAGCTCTTGCATGCGTCCAAGTTGCACTCCGATTTACATAAAAAACGAAGTCAGATATTTTTAAATCATTTCTCGATTTCAATGCTCATGAAGACATATATGTATATACATATTATATACGTATATATGCACATGGCTATCTCTCTTTGTCTTTTTTTTTATGATTTAACATATTCTTTTATAAAATCTCATACACGTATATATATTCATATGTACATGTATGTCTCTCTCTATCTCCTTCTCTAGAGTCTCATTTTCTCTACAAATCTCTTTTTCCCTAAAATCTCTTTCTCTTTCTTTCTAAATCTTCTTCTCCCTCTACATATATGTACGCATATATATGCCTATATAGGTATGTATATGTATCTCCCTTTCTTTTCAAAAATCTTTTATTTTGTGATTTTCAAAATATCATTCTCTCTCTTTTTTTCCACATTCTCTTACATTAATGTCTTTCCTCTTTTTCATTCACTCGAATATTTTTTTTTCAAGATCTTTTTATTTATCGACTTCACCAAGACCAAAACTCAAGTAGTGATCCAATATTGGATTCATGCTTGATGGTCTACAATCTCATTATATTTTCAAAAACATTTATTTCTTCTTAAAAATATTCATGACAATTATAAAAAAAAATCTTCGAGTTATGTAATAGAATAACTGCTTTTAGATAAATGTCATGATAGAAATGAATGATTTCATTTTAATCATGTAGGATCAATGCATTCATACATTCACATTTACCATGTGTTGGTTGAGCAATACCAAACTGCTTAGCTTGTTGGATACTGAACCCATCTACTACTAAAGCAAACGTAGCTGCAATGGCAACATTTTCTTACGTTAGTGTTCCACAGAAGAGAAAGTTCATATACAGTGAACCAGAGCCACCACGTGGTGGTATTTGTGATGGCCACTTTCTCCGTCTTCCTGCCACAGGAGAGGTCACGGTACAGCCAAACTTTCAGAATTACAATGAGCCTCGTGCAAATGGAAGCATGATCCAGTCTGTAAGACCTACTAAGTATCAGTCACTTGATAGTTCAGGTTCATGTGATGCTACTCAGGACTCGTATGGTTCCTTGAATGCTGCTGTTAACAGGCACATTTGGAGTTTCTCCAATTCAGAGTCCAGCCATATCCTGGACACAAGTTTTGAAGATCACAGTGCTTGTGAAATCAGAAAGAAACTTGAAGAACTCGAAAAAGAATTATTGGATGATAATGTTAACAAGGATATTGAGGACTGTCAGGACATTTGTGGCTCTCCCTATGGTTCGAACCAATACAAACTTAGACAGGGTTCAGAGGATCCACATTCTACATGATCAACAAATGGAGGATACTTCTAGAGTCAGATAGAGAGACGAAAGAGGAACATGGTTTTCATGTGAAGAAAGACAAAAAGTCCCAATTAAATGTAAATATATTGGAGATATAGGGTCTGATTAACATGTCGTATCTGTTGGCTTCCAAAGCCGATCCAGTTCCAAAGCAAGCTCTCGTTCGAAAGCCATACAAAATTTGCACAGGGATTATTCGGATTATAGCTTCTTAACCAGACCCGATTTTTATTTTCCATGTAAGGAAAGTCACACCCGTGTGTGGTTAAGCACATATATGCATCATTTGCGGAGTCAAACCAGTTTGGAGGAAATTATGCTCTTAAAGGATAATGAATTCGAATTCCGGGTCAAAAAAATTCCATGATGCTTGCACTGATTCTTTCTACTTGAAAAAATCTTATAATTGCAAAGAGTACTGGAAAATTGTATATATTTATATATAGTGAGTGAATAGTGACTCTAGCTACCTAAAGTCACTCATTCATCTAATCAAAACCATCCATATAATGCAGATGGACGGTTGAAATAAAAATAATGAGAAAATGGTGTAAACTAGTACATATATCTGAATCTGAATTTTGAAACAAATTTTGCCAATTTTCAGAATGTAAGAGCATTATATATAGGATATTTGTCCAAAAATAAACCGGAATGCGAATCGAAATCTGATTGGATGTCATTTCTTAAATCTCAATCTAATCTGATTTCTTAATTCAGATACTATTTTTTTTTCATATCTTTTTTTTTATTGGTTTGATCAAATATCCAATTCAAATCGGATATATTGACATCCCTAGGTTGAAGACAACATCTACTATTGATTGAGACGATTAAAGGCCCGTATCCAAATCCATGGGTGCTAGCTAGTCCCTTGCATGAGCAATGTACTCTCTGGATCCATCTGCCATTTCTCCATGAAACTTAGAAAAAGAAAAAAACAAAGTAATCTCTCAGTAATTAGAAAATTTTTGTAATGTACTTATTTTTTTATAACCCAGGGGAAATATAATGTGTTGGTCGATCTCTTATGTCTACTAAATCTCTTGTCCAAACTCTGATACCTTGGAATGGTCAGGCTGGAAAGGAAGAAGGTGGTCATATGCACTTCTTTTGTCTCTCCGTAAGGAGAGAAATTAAATTTAAACGTAGTTTTTTTTCCTCTTTCATTACGTCTCTCTCGTGTTTGCTATGGACAAGGAATCCCCAAGGAATAATTATTCTTCTTATCCATAATTGCAAGAAGTCCAATGCAATTAAGCGAAGTTGCATGGGCTGATTCTAAACCGTTTCCGGAAAATACGTCACACATAATAAATAAGGCATAGATATATATATATTTAAAAAAAAAGTAACGAAAAATTACCCAATAAAATAAAATAAGGAAGGGTCTTGCCACTAATGCAGACCTAAACCCTCTTGATAAGGCACAATAAAAGCCTTAAATTGCATCCATTGACCCCCTCGTTGTAGGCCTCGTAGCATTGTTTTGCACCCAGTGTCATAATCAATCAGAAATTAAATTGAACCAATCAGGATGTTGATTCAGTGAATCGGCTCGTTCAGTGGATCGGCTGATTGCAACTATGAATCAACGAAATTAAATGTTATTATATTCATTTTACAAAGCCAATTAACAAGTACATAATTTTAAAAACAAAAATAGTTCTAAGAATAATTTAAAAAATGGACAGTGTATGACATGTAACACTCATATGCAATTAGCCCACTAACTAATTGAGTTGCCACTAATTTGATTAATTGAATTGGCTGTTCTAGGTTGGTTCTGGCCAACCACCGCAATCCCCACCTTCCCTGCAACTTGGAAGAAGACAAAGCCCAAGCTTCTCAGACCTCGCCGGCTGCTGGTCTCCGAGCACGTCGGCACGGTTGACCGGCGCCGAAGGCAACGGTTTCCGGGCATCGACACCAGGATTCACTGGGATAATCCGGAGGAAGGATGGATAGGAGGGAAGAGGGAGGCAAAGAACGAGGGCGAGAAGAAGGAAGACGTGAGGCAGATGCTCAACAATCTGCCCAAGAACACCCACTCTTATTATGAGAATCTGGTTAAAATCATTTTGACGCACCCGACATGAGGTTTCGTAGGCACTGCGATAATCAAGTCGAGCATTTAATTATCGCCGGATGATGTCATAATAGGCTAGCGAAATGTATCATTAGTGTATTTTAAAAGGTTCATTTCCCAATCATGGAATTATTATAGAATAACCACCAAAAAGCAAAATATATGATAAAATTTAAATCATGTGAACTGCCAGGTCTCTCCAGCTGATAAACTGAACTGCAGTGACTGAGATTATCGGCATCACTTGATCTGCCCCTGCCCAAATGCACTGACATCTTCTATGAGTCTTTTGTGCTAGACTGATCATGCAAATTGAAGGCAACACCATCATGATTTCGGAAAGCTGTATTCAGATTATGGGCAGCCACTCTGTCAACTTTTATCTCCTTGGATACACTGGGGATTTGAGAGAGAGTGGGAATTTCTCCAGTGTTATTTTGGATTTCTTTTGAGAGGCCAACCACATAGCGCCAAAATAGACAAACCCGATTCTATGAATGTCCCAACTGAGATACAGATCACGACCCATAATTTAAGACCAAAGAGAGCTGTCCTTCTTCACAGCGATTCACTCAGGGACGATGACATCTTTCATATACTACTGTAAGTAAAAATATTATATCACAGTAGTATGAAAGATGTCATCGTCCCTGAGTGAATCGCTTTCAAGAAAGACAGCTCCCTTTGGTTTTAAATTATGGGTCGTGATCTGTATCTCAGTTGGGATATTCATAGCATCGGCATTGGCTATTTTGGCTATGTGGTTGGCCTCTCAAAAGACATCCAAATGAACACTGGATAAATTCCTACTCTCTCAAATCCTCAGTGGAGATAAAAGTTGACAGAGTGGCTGCTCATAATCTGATTACAGCTTTCCGAAAACATGGTTACAGGACAGCTTCTCCATTGATAGATTATCGTAGGCACTACGATAATCTATCACTAGAAAAAGGGCAACTTCGAGGGCATTGTTACTTGTGTGCTCGACCCGAGCAGGGTCTCTCCTCCCCTAGCTACTAGTTGAAAAAAAGACAACGGTTAATTTTAAGTGAACATTTTGATAATTTCAGACATGAGATCCGTGAGATTATTGGCTATCTCAAATCCGTAGATTTAAGGTCGGACACATTAACATCCAACATCAAACAGATCCTTGTGATACTAACAAAAATTGATGTCCTGCTCAGTAATCTGCTCGTCATGTCCCGAGGGTGTCTTGCCAAGATCAAACACAACCTAAAGGGAAAAAACAAGATGAAAGATAGATAATTGATAATGAACGAGTTTTAAAGATGAGAAGCATGAAAGAACCACATAAGAAGCATTCATATAAAAAGAAGACCAAGAGAAAGTACAGAAATGGTATGAGGTATCTCTCTCTCTCTCTCTCTCTCTCCATGTTCCATGGATTGGTCAAAGCTATTACTCGAGCCTCTATATATATCCTTGCGATCTCTGACACTGCACCTAGGGGTGAAGATGCCTTTCTTTTTTAGGTTGTATTTTTTAATAAATTATATTATGCCAAAGAGAAAATATTGCCTCTATTGCTGTATTGTTTTTAGGAAAATGTGAGATTTTGAAAGATAATTGTGTCCATAAAAGATGCCATTTGATGATAATTTAGGATATTGTGGATTCGACGGTTCATTTTGAATAATAATGTACATAGAAACACACGATCAGATGATACTTTTAAGATATGTGATAATTTACAAGGAGTGAGGAATTTGCACTAGGCATCACCATGCACATAAAACTGTAAATAATTAGATGGATATTGGTGAACAAGAGCAAGAGATCCTCTTATATATATATATCAAAGAATTGAACGAGTCCAGATGATCGGCCTCATGCCTCTTACTTAATCCTCTAGCTCGCGAGCGTTGGGACGTGGCTTTGAGTCATGCCCATGTCATCATCATGGAGCAGGTTTCCTTTAATCCATGATGATGTTAAAAGGGTCCATTCATTCTTTATAATGGCTGTTGGAAAGATCTCTTGTCAATATTTTTAAATTAAAATAGAAGATTGAAATGCTTCTAAATTTCAAAAGAAAAAAACTTTTAGAAAAGTGAAAGGAAATTACTTTTAGCTGTTGCAGTGACAGTCGTAACCCTAAATTAGTGACTAGACTACCTAAATAAGTAGTTTCTTAAATAACTATCTAGTGAAAAACCTCGCTAACATACAAATAACCAAAAAGAGTAACTAAAGACCCGAAAATGAATACATTCTACAATTTTTGATAACTATTCTTTAGACATTGGACCAAAGCCTCCTGTACACTATATTCAAGCTTCAACTTATATTGTTAACATGACGTCATTGAATTGTCCCCAAAAGTTTTACTTGCATCCAGATATCGACTCCATCGTAGACTGCGGATGACTGTTTTATAGATTTTCCAAATGTTTTCCTTTTTTTTTTTGGTCTGACGACCTGGCACTAGATATAACATCAGATTGAGCCCAAAAGGTACACTCCATATATTGGACTCTAAACCTCCTTCAACCAGCTAGACCTTATGCTCAACCTCTAGCTCACCAGCTGGACCTTAAGCTCAACCTCGAGCTCGTTGGATGGAACCAATATATCTTCATCCCTCACCCGTGGAGTTCCCTTTGTGATCGAAGAAGAGAAGAGAACTCGAGAAGAGGAAACATGCAATCGAGAGCTGTGAACAGCAGAAGAGAAGAGAAGAAGCGTGAAAATGAAGTCCGCGAACTCCTTGGTTCTAGCAAAGCCCTCCCTCTGTCCCTCTCTTTCTCTCGATCAACGATGGATTGATTCTCTCTCTCTCTCTGGGCTGAAATATGTGCGCGAGTGGACTTCTATTGAAAAACTTTGCGCCCTTTTATCTCTCAAATGGTGGGGGCCACTCGCTTGTTTGCCACGGCAATGAAGCTGATTTTGCAGCATTCAAATGTCTTGTTTTTTATAGTAAATGCAGAAAACTTCGAATAGAAAGAAATAGAATCATTGGATGTTAACTAATTTGATTTGGATCGGATATAATATCAACATAATTGAGTAATCTGGTGTTGTTTATTAGTATCGGAGTTCATATTCAGATTTGGGATTACAAATATATCCAATTTTTTTCTTGTAATCTGATTCAGGTGTCCAGCGAAATTGTGAATCATAATACGAAAACAAACTTGCATCCAGTTTTACTAATTAGATATGGATTTTCTTATGGAATCCAACGAGTCAAATATGCATATGAATCAAACATTGTATTATATCTCCGGGTGGACATCCCTACCAATACCTAAAGATAGGGATTCGGGTCACCAGTTGGAAAAATAATCCAATCCACTGACACCTCAGGCAAATTATGCAGGACGTTATGATTGTACCATGAGAGAGCTACCTGAGCCCAACCCGACACCCAAAACCCGAACACAGACCGATTAAATTAAAATATATACATTTTTTAACATAAAATATCATATAAATATAATTAATTGTAATAAAATATTATAAGTAAAAATCAATATAATTAATATTAAAAAATCTTATTGAGTCGAACCGGGCTTAGTAGGGCCGACCGATGCCTTTTTTTCGAGCCCGAGTCAGGCCCGGTACCCGACCCGACGCCTAGGCTTCGCTCCACCCTGGGTCTAATGGGTCTATTGGCTGGGGCCTTGATATTGATATTGGGCCACAAACATGTCGAGGGGTCTGCTGTCCTACAAATGATTTAGCCACCATCTAGTTCTTCTTTCGATGTCATTGACTTAAACTCAACAAACACTTGTTTCCTGAATTTGACCATGAAAATATGTTTCAAAGATTGTTTCTCAGCTTCAGTTCTAGATGCATTTTTCACGATATTTTCATAAGAAAATGTCATGAAAATATCATGGAAAATGTTTTATTACGAACCTTAACCAACTAACTAAATTATAATGTGGAACTAATTAGCATAAGACAAAATGGATTTGACATTTCATACAACCATAGGGGAAATTAAATGAAATAAGATTATTGCAGTCTCTTAAATGTGTCACAGGGGCCAAATTAAAGTTTTTAAATTTTGACAAAGGCTGAAATATCATTTTTCAAAATTTTTATATAAGACAAAAGAAATTTTCTAAAATTTACATGTAAATTTAAAAAAAAGTTTAAGGTGGGCTCAGGGCCCATGCAGGCCCCCTTTGGGCTTTGCCCTTGCATGTTGGCATAACATGTAATTTTTGAGTCATGACAATGTGATCTTGAGATGCCATAATAAGATTTTTGTTCGGCTGATGTAGGCAATTGCCCACACCAGCCAGCAAGTGGCTCCACCACTGCTTGCTGCCTCAAATCCCATTGAGAAGTTCTTACTTTGGCATGATCAAGATGGCATATCCTTGTGGGCCACTAAACTGTCGATTGAACGTCGCAACTGGCAATGTAGACGGGTATAGAGTAGGTTGGAAAGTGCATCTTAAGGCAGAAGCAGCCAAAGGATCGAAGCTCCCCCCCTTCTCCTCGCCCTGCCTTTGTCAGGGGTCTAGGGATGAAATTGCCATTTGTCAGACTTCTTTCCACGACTTGCGTCCAAGATCCTCACGAAATACTGACTTTTTTTTTTTCTTCCTAGTAATATTCAGATAATAGGAAATGCATGTTTGCACTAGCTCCTTATTGGCCATCTTCTCTTCTTTCAGATCTCGACTGGCTTCAGAGAGTACGGACTTCCATAAGCATCGTTGTCTCAATTGTTTTTTTTCTTTGTAAAGGAAATATCAAAAGAAAAGGTCACGCTGCTAGATCGAGTAGAGAACCATGTGTGTGTTGAGCACTACCAAACTGCTTAGCTTGTTGGATACTGAACCCATCTACTACTAAAGCAAACGTAGCTGCAATGGCAACATTTTCTTACGTTAGTGTTCCACAGAAGAGAAAGTTCATATACAGTGAACCAGAGCCACCACGTGGTGGTATTTGTGATGGGCACTTTC